>OU015496.1:119412344-119594844 GCA_907164885.2 Dolomedes plantarius | reverse complement strand
GTGATTGCATTGTTTTATCTTCCGTGTATATACCCCTCCATTTTAAAGTTCATGTAGGGTTTTACCACTGTAATTTTTGAATAGATGTTCTATTCTTTGGAAATTTCTATTTTTTTATATTATTTTTTTATTTTTAGAAAACTTTTTCTTCTCCATTTATGGAAAAAAATTCAAGTTATCGAGGGATGAGCCAAAAAAGTTCGTCAAATCAAGGTTTTTTTAACATTGAGTGTATAGGAAATTTGAAGGGAAATTTTTTTTCTTCGAGATATTGAAAAGTTCGCGAAATCGAGGTTCGAGTTAGCGAGGTTTGCCTGTATATATATATATATATATACACTGAAGTGCCACTGAATTAGGGATACCTACCTAGTAACGAGTTGGGCCTCCTCTGGCCTTGATAACGGCTGCCACACGACGAGGCATAGATTCAACAAGTTTCTGGAAACGTTCCACGGGAATGGCTTGCCAAATATAGGCTAAAGCTGTCCATAATTCAGTAAGGTTCTTTGGTGCTGTGTGATGGCCTTTCACGCCTTGCTCCAAAACATCCCAAAGATGCTCAATAGGATTTAAGTCTGGGCTTCTAGGTGGCCAATTCATGACAGAGAAGTCAGAGGAATGTTCATCCAACCAGCCAGTAGCCAACCGGGACTTGTGAGAGGTACAGTTGTCTTGCTGGAAAACTCCATTACCGTGCGGATAACAGAGCAGCATAAACGGATGGAGGTGATCACCCAGCAACTCTGCGTACCGAATTGCATTGAGGGAGGTTGGTACACGCACCAAAGATCCCAAACTGTGCCACGAAAAAACACCCCAGACCATGATTGAGCCACCATGCCCTTCTACAGTTCCAGCCAGGCATGCAGAATCCATGGCTTCATGAGCATGACGCCATATTCTCAGCCTCCCGTCGGCGTTAAGTAGTCGGAATCGAGACTCATCACTCCATGCTACTCGTTTCCAGTGCTCTACACTCCAGTCTCTGTGCTCTCTTGCCCAGACAAGACGTGCAGCTCTATGGCGAGTATAGAGCAATGGTACTCTCGTAGGTCGACGGCTCCCGAAACCCATACGGTGAAGCGAGCGTTGCACAGTCCGTTTACTGACTGTACGAATATCTGATAGATATAAAAGTCAAATTAAAATAGATGCATAAATCCCTAAAACGAAAAATTGCAAGATAAAATATTTTCTGTATTATGTTGTTAAAATTAATTAATTTCATTCGTCGTAGAAAAATAACCGCTCAATTGACTTCCTGTTTTGTGAGAATGGCTTTAACTTGAACTCATCTGCATGGGTTCAGAGAGGCGTTATAAAAAGTATGAGAACGAAATACAACCACGTTAATTATAAAATTTAATGAACTGTTTCACGCAAATCTCTGCATACAAAAACATACATCAGTCATATCCACCATCATTTAAGACAACTCAATACCGCTCCTGGCATATCGTTTTAAATACACACAACTCTTTTTTTACACGATAGATACGTTCCTCAGAAATCCATATAAAAAAAAAGATACGTTTCCTATAGTAAAATGGGGAATACGTTCCATGTCATCCGAAAACCATGTAAGATGAAATAAAGAGCTATATTTAATTCAAAAAACCGTGTAAAAAAAGAAATGAAACTACTGTAAAAGTTAAGATATGCCTACGTACGTACATAATATGCATTTTTTATGGAGCAATTAAGTTCAAAATACATAATTCATAGGTAAAATTAGTAGCAAAAAAACACAACTGAAAACTTCAAATGCAAAATATTAGATTAATCCAAAAATGAGCATAGAAAACATCAAATTAAAAATAGATATAAAAAATAATATTTAGTAATTATTACGTCGCTACTTGATAATAAACACAATTGTTTACGACTAACTGAACCAAAATCCCTATCATCAAGTATACGTAATGAAATCCATAACTGAATATTTTTTCCGTGCATCAACGATTTTGAGGTTGTCCATCTAAACTGCATCCAAAATATGTTGGAACGCTCGTTTAATATAATAAAGCTTATATATACATTTGTGTCAAAACACACATTTTCTTTTGTTCATTTAAATAGCAGTGCTGCTAGTTTTTTAAGTGTGGAAATAGAGTTTTGAAATGTACATACATATATACTTACAAGACAATGATTTTGAAATCGTGTTAGACTAAATAAAGCCTTAAAAAATTTTGTTTTCTTAGATCATGTAACTTCAAATTCGTGTAAAAAAAATGGTATAAAAAGGAGTTGAGTGTACAAAAAAAAGAAAACCATGCACCTTATAAAAGCTAATCTATTCCCTATAGCACATGGAGAAAAATTTTCATTCCTGATTCCGAATCTATTGCCACTCTCTAAACTATAAAAATACGTTCAGCTTAAAGAACCTGAACCTTAAGCAGAAACAACTCAACTCTAGAAGCACGTTTTTCAAACAAAAGAAATCTTGCAAAATTAATTTCAACTATGAGATTACAAATATTATAGATGAGTATTTGATTTACAAATTTTTTATGGGAAATAGGAGAAAATGCAAGCTTGTTCTTCATTAATAAGGCCTTGCTTCTACTACTTTTTTTAAATCACCTTTCGAGTGAAAGGTCATGTGGTGCTTATCATAACCTTCCCTTTTCTCTCTCTCCAAAAAAAAAATATCAGATTTCTTTTTAAGATATTTATAGCATGTCCCGATAAAGTAATTGGTACATGAACTTGGGTTACAGGAGATCTCATGTTAGCATCCCCACTCAGGTGGTTGTTTAAATCGTACAGTAAAAATAAGAAAGAAAAAGAGCATTTAGCAACACACTGTTTGTTTGGGCAAGTAAAAATTTTTAAATTTTGATAATAATATGTTTTAAAATAACATACACCATAAATAAGAAAAAGTAATTTTTTAATTACTGTTATATTTGAATTTAATGTAAAAATGTAAATAACGTAAAGATTATTTATTAAGTATCTTAATGGATACAACTCACTTAAGGCGACAATGGACCATGAAAAACTTTTTTTTATTTATCAACCAATTGCTATGAAAATTTGTATACTTATACAGTGTTGTTTAGAGATGAAAATGCTAAAATTTTAAAAAAATCAGAATGTAATTAATTAAGATATTAATTAAAATCAGTTTGTTAATTACTCTATTTAAAAATGCTCCATGCGCATCAATTTGTGTCTCAGATATCTAATTTTCTTTCGTAAGCTAGTATATAGTTATAATAAAAGTTAGTAGCAATATTTGATTTACAGTCATATTTATAAAAACGAGAAAAGAAATCGATAAAATTAGGTCATTTTATGCAAAATTTTATAAAAAAAATTTTTTGGATTGTAAAAATTTTAAGGTGTTTTAAAATAGTATAATGAATTTATTACTAAGTTTTATTCTAACATATATAAATAATCATTTTATGAAATTTTTTGAAAATTCAAGAAAAATTATGACGCATGGAACATTTTGAACTTACCGAAACGACTTGAAAACTTGTTTTGAGAAAATAGCATTTAAAGTTTTAATTTAACGTAACATTTCCATTTGTTTACGTTTGAAAAAATACCTATAAATCGGTTAATAATGATCGGATCAACATGCTTTTTTTTTTAATTTAAAGCTGATGAGTTGCAGAATCATTTTCTGAAAGAAAAAAAATCGTTTAGGGACATATTTTTGTCAATCTGAAGGTCCATTGTCACCTTAAAAGTTAAATATGGACTTTAGATTATTTTTAATTTAAGATAAATAAAGGTATGAGGCAAAAGATCGACATAATCATATCATAAAATATAAATCATATGTTTATCTTATTTCTTCTAATTTTTATCTTATCTCTGTATTGTTGAATTTGCATGAACCCAAAGCAACATGAATCAATATAGGTGTCAATATGTGTTTGTTAGTTTGTTTCATTTTTAAAAACAGCGGAAGGTTTAGCCCAGTTCTTAATTTGAAAGCAGAAAACATGATTTTAAAAACCCAGTCAGGACACCACAAGACAATGGCGATAAAATAAGTACACCTAAATTTTCGAAAGGGAAAAATAGAGCCTCTACATGTAACAGTGCTTCAAATTTCCAATAAATCGCACATCCTAAATAGGTTCCCAACATATTAATTCCTGCCTTTCATCCTAAATGCACACGTTAATAATTCATGAGAATTAACATGCCTGTTGTAACTTCAAGTCCCGGTGATTGGGCAATGAACTTCGTTATTTTCTCGGCGAAGCAGCCTCTGGAGAGAATGCCACTCTCTTTACTGTCGGTAGATTGCATTTGTATATCGAATAAATCAAAAGACTTCTCGAGTAGTGAGAAGGCCTTCGATAAAGTATTCAATATCATTTGAGATTTCTCTGGATAATCGGGAAGTGCGAGGGAATCTGCAAATTGATAAATTGGTAAGGCGAAAATTTTGCGGAAACAGTTTGTCTGGATATTGGACTAAATAGCGCTCTTCAGAACTAAGGCTTTATAGTCTTTCATTAAAATATTCTATTGTAGTAAAACTATGAACAAAGAAAGAGTATTACCAGGAGACATTGAGCATCCTGTTACTAAGTTTAAAGCACTTAAAAATGGAATTCAGTACAAATACATTTATGGTAGGTTAGAACCGTAATGCTTTCTTATGAAAAATGTAAAAAGAAGTCATTTTCTCTAATTTTTTGAAGAATTATTTAGAACCTGGGTGTGCATATTTTAAAAACTCTATTTTTCAGAAACAACCCTTCATTTGGTGATAATTTCGGTATTGTTGGTAGACAGATGTTGCCCTTATTAAATTTCTTAGCTTCTTAGACTACTTCATTATATTACAATTTGAAATAAAAAATTAGATAACCATTTAAAATTACTAGAAAAAGAAAAAATCCAGAGAAAAAAAGGCTATCGACAGGTCTCTTTATCAGGAGGCCTGACCGAGTCGGTTACCTCAAAGGGAATCTTTCTGATATGATGCAAGCTAAGCGAAAAAAAATTCCCAAGACCTCGAGATCTCCACAAGGAAAACAGGAAGTCATAAGCATAGGATAAATAGAAATCAAAACATAATATCAAAAACTCAAAAACTGAAATTTCCAAGTTAAGTTACTAATACCTCGATCCCAGTCAAAAGAAAAGTGACTATGGAATTTTTTATTTCAAATTGCATCTACAGAATCTTGCAGTTACGCTACTTTAGAGCTATTTGCAGATTTCTCATATTTAGTCCTTAGTTAAATTCAATTATTTGTTTATGGTAATTTGATCACATTTTAGGTTCCTTATATTACCTCATAATTCTGATTTTCAACTTTATACATATACGCGTGTGTGTGTGTGTTTGTTTGTTTTATTTAATTTGTTACACAATAGACGAGAAGATTAAAAAACCATAAAAAAACAAAATTCGTTACAACCATGAATTTAAGATGCATCCTAAGTCAAGTGGACATTGCAGCCATAAACATTACAAAATAAATAACAAATGATGACAAAAGTAGAAATAACACAAGTTATAGGAACAAAATGTTTCGAAGAGACTGTTAACATTGCTTCTTTGTCATGGAGAAAAAAACAATACTTAATCAAATAGTATAGAGATAATCTGATCTTTGAATAAACAATATTATGAATTCAGAAAAACTTTCACGAGTTGATGTAAATTATAATAACAAATCAACTTATTCACATCAATACACTATGTTCTTGAATTGCGCGATTGTTAAAAACTTAGAAGAAATATTATCAACGTCGATACCACTTAATGCTTGTCAAAAATAATCTTATAATCTTCGACAACACTTAACCTATTCATTAATTACTAGGGAGAAATTCATCGAGGGAAATCAGGGAATTACTACATGAGATCAGCCCACTTGTTCGGCGAGCAAGATGTCTGGGTGGGTTTAGTTGTTCTTAAATTGGAAGAATGGAAGCATGAATGTGTGACAGAGGTTGAGTCATTTTTCTCTCTCGTATTTAAAGATAAATCCTTTAAAGTATCCTCCCAATTTTCTTGTTTTTGAATCTCGAGAAGGCTATACCTTTTAACAATTTCTGAAATGCTATTTATATGGCTATACAAATCATAAGTTGGATTTTATTTTATTGTTTCATTTGAAATCTCCTCATGCACCACAAGGTATAACATGAGGCTTACAGAAGTAAGTGAAAAGCACAAAACAAGAAAAATCAAAAATTTAAATTACAAACAAAAATTTTGCAAGACAGCAAGACTTTCAACACTCTTAACGAGATCAGAAAGAACAGGAGGCCAAGAAATGGACAGACGTCTCAAGTCCGCCTTTAATATAACTCGGGCACTCGCATGTAATTTGCAGTGAAAAGGAAAATATTCAACATCTTCATCAGCATCACCACAAGCACAAAGTCCACTGGTCACCAAATTAAAACCATAAGTTGGAATGATGCTAGTTATATGTCCTCAAATTTTTTTTAGCACCCAATAACCACCAGAGGGTAAAATGGATTTTAAAATAATTTTAAAGAACTTGTTAAAAAATGTCGATTTTTTTTTCAATTTTTACCTTCAAAAATGATCGTGTTGTTTTGAAATTTTCTGTTATGAATGAAAATATCTGATCTCTTAAAATCAATAAAGTGCAAACTTTGACGGAAATTTTTTTAATAATAAATCGGTTTCTAAGCTCGAGAGATTCTTTTTTTAACTATAAAAACTTTCTTTGTTGATTAAAGAATCTAATTGCATTTGCAAATGAAACTTTTCTCCTTTTTTAGTTTTTAGATCGAAGACAAAATACCTTATTGAGAAAAAAAATAGTACGTTCTTGCATTTTTTCTTCCTTAAAACTCATGACCTTCACTAAAACTTAACATATTTAAACTATATATGAAAATAGTAGCTAATAAAAAATAGTTTAGATTAGGTTCTATAAATGATTTAAGTTTATAGAATTTTAAGTCTGCTCAAAATATTTATCTCTTTATGTACGCTTTGCCATTTATGCAGGTAACAGATTTATGCAAATGTTTAAAAAATTCTCAATGTAACCCTCTGATTTTACGTATTTTGGTAAGTTCAATATGACTTTTACTGTTTGATTTCAAAAAGTTCAGGACAATCTGTGATTATTGCGATTCATGAAAGGAGGGATTTACAGTTATTGGACCCATACCTGATTGGGTTGAGAACTCTACGGTCACTTCTTGCGTAGCAAGAAGTAATAACATTTAGACCTACAGTTTAAAGCCGTTTTCAAACGGCTACAAACATTTATGTCAATAGTAAAACTCCAACCCACAGTCTCTGGTTCCGAACGTCAGCGCTCTAGCAATTTTACCTTAATTGAGTCAATGGAATCGATTCTAATGTAGCATAATTGCCATGATACTCGTATGTTGACTTATTACCTTATACAATTAATTTATATATTGTAGTAAATCTCGCTTTTTTTTCCCAAGTTTGTGTATTTCATCTTGCAGGGCGAGTAGTAAACATATTGAAAGGGATCTGACCAAAACTGGAGAGTAAAAAAAATTTATTTTTATCAAGGTCATATTTTTTTCAGAATCTTAAAATAAAAACTTCTTGCCCGGAAGCAACACATAACAAGGGAAAACATCCGTAAAAATTGAGGATCAGGCATAAAGGACCCCAAAATTCCTCTAATTATAAACACTATAAAGCCCACCTAACTGAAACTTAAACATGAAATTCTATTAGAATCCTCTATTGATTCAACGACCTCCACAAGCCCGCACAAACAAAAGACGTAACACCGTCCTTTTTAAGAATTTGCAATGTTCACTTAAAAACTGAATCGTCAGCAATCGCAAAAGAACAAGCAGATTAATATCAGTCATCAATAAAAGTTAAGATTAATTTCCCCTGTGAATTCTTTTCGCATTCAGTGTTCTCTTTAAGAGATTAATTTATACTGGAATTATTGGGAATAGTATGCTTGAATTTTACTTCTTGGATGTGTATTACTCGAAGCATCATTAACTGCTCGAATTGTATGCTCTTCATTGAATAATCGAAAGCTAATAACTCGTAGAAATATTTATTACTCGAAATTTTTACGACATTCGAGATACTTGAAATAGTATACTTGACATTAAATTTAAGAAGCTTCAAACTAACGATTCAGTACATTAAAACCAGCCATCAGTAAAAAATCAGATTGATTCCTCATATTGAATTGGCTTCAAACAAACAAGTGAATTAATTGATATCAGCCACCAGTAAAAATTTAAATTGATTCCTCATTTGGAATTCAGTCATCCTCAGTGATCTAATTTAGGGGTTATCTTCTAAATACTTGAACTGTATACTTGACTTAAACTTCAGTGGTTTCAAACTAACAATTGAATTGACTAATATCAGCCACCAGTGTAAATACAGATGGATTCCCCATACGGCATTCAGTCGCATTCCATATGGATTACGATTGAATTCCATATGGGGTATTCTCGTTAAGAGTTTCCCATTAATTACTCGTATTGTATCCTCGACTCAAACTACAATAGCTTCAAACTAACAAGTAAATTAATCAATATAAGCCACCAGTAACAATTTAGACTGATTCCAGTTATGGAATTCAGTTGTCCTCAGTATACTTGTTATGAGATTAACCTCTAATTACTCGAATTGTGCCCTTGACGTAAACTTCAGCAGCTCACATATAATGCATACTTAATATCAATCATAAATTGACAGGCACTGTCCTATGACAAGTTAAATATAATTTTAAAATAGTCTCTTCTGCTCAAAACATTACCATAATACAAATAATATTATTCAGCTGTTTTTACTAAAATAATGACTTTTTTATAAAAACTAGGGGCTTCGGCCCTAGGCTCGCTACGCTCGCTCCTCTGTTATGGCTAATAGCTAGATACATAGGGGTGATTCTCGGGCAATGCAACAGCTTCCATCCATTTACTGTTGTCACCCTTAATGCGAAGGGCGTTTCATCACTGTTGAATAATCAGCTTTAAAATTCAATTAAAAATCGAAAATTTAAGATATAGACTAGAAATGAGGTTTATATGAATAAGAAAGCTTTCAGCTTCCAGATGATGTAAATATTTTCTCTGTAAGATAAAAACTCGAGGAGCATCGAAATTACATCTACATAGAGGACGATATTTCTTGAAAAACTGTGTTTCCTTTTTTTATGAAAATATTAGTCTGTTTTAAAGTATTTTTAAACAAATGAGGTCTAGTTTGAAAGAGAAATGTCTAAAGTCTTAGACTGTAAGAAGATCAAACTTCTACGATCATTTTTTGGCGAGTTATCGTAATCTGAAGATGAAAAAGTCAATATTTTCCCACAAAACATAAAATAAAAAATAAAAAATAGAAACTTAAAGTCCGACGAAGATGAGACATGTCTTACTTTGGTCCACCCATTTTTCTGCATCCATTTGTATCGCTCTCAACCCCATACCCCCAGCGGTTTCGGAGGAGATAGCGTGACAAGCTTTTGACAGCGGCAGCGGGAGTTACTTTTTTTTAGAATAGAGAGAAATATCACTATATCGCATTTAAAAAAAACACTAATCCGTAAGAAATTCTCTCTACAGCTTAAATTTGATAGGATTAATTGAACGCTAAAATAATCATTTGACTCACAAAAGAAAAATGAGCTTAGTAAATTCTCCATTGGAAGAACTCAGCACGCGTCGAATTTCAAAGTCGTCAAAAACAATGTTAACTTAATTACAAAGCCAGTAGTCACGAGGCATTGGAAGAAAGAACGTTGCCATTTCATGAAACAAAACAAAAAATACTGAGGTAAAGAGAGGAAGAAAAAAAAAGCATCCAGGAAACCGTAGAAATAACGAAGGACAACCATGAAAGAAAAAATAAGCGAAACAAAAATAAGTCAGCGAAAGAGAGCTATAGCAAATTGAACACGGTATAAAATAAATAAGCACAAAAAAATACTAATTAATGTTGCATCGTAGAATGTAATCAGATTATAATTAATACATTAGATGTAAAGAAGTTAAAAATTTAAGCACAAAAAAAGGATAATAAAACATAATATTATTAGATAAAGTAGAAAAATTAAATGGCTAATTAAATTAGTAAATTTTACGATGGACTTCTTAAACGAAAAGGGATTACATAGATCTGTTAAAGAGAGTAAAACGCAATAAAAATTTTCAAAAAATGAACAAAACGTATATAAGATGAAAAGAAAACACTTATAGCGTTAGTGATCATTTACAAAAGGTAATTAATCATTAGAAAATTAAATAAAGGGCAGCTGGAGAAAAAAATCAATTAAAAAAAAAGAGAAATATATAAAAATAAAGATGAAATAAGGAGTGATTTAAAAAAATAGAGAGGGCTAAAAATAGTTATGGGAAAACGCTTTCCAAGCATTTGGAATGAAATCTATGGAAGTAATGTCATGGACAAAATAGCTACTTATTTATTAGTTTCAATAAAACCTTGGGACCAAAACCATGAGCAGTTTAGTATTCATTGTTTCATTGTAAATCATCCTACATAAATTTTTGCCCACATACAAATTTTAACTTTTTATATTAAGATTTTATAGTTTAACTTCAAACAAAATTTTATAGTGTTATGTCCTTGAAACATAAATAAAAATATGATGAAAGAGAGAAAAGCTGATATCCCTTAACTTTAACTCCTGAAAATAATTACAATAAAGCAGACAACAAAGTGGATACAATTAGGTATTCTCCCTAAAACCCAATTTTCCCCATTTTCTCGAATATAATAAAAAAAAATAGGAATCCATTTAAACTTGAAACTCATTTCAATTCGTAAAATAATTTGAATTTTTAAAATTAACTTCTTGAAGGTCTCCTCTGAGAGAGTTCAGAGATAATTAGCGACTTAGGAGGATTCTAATTTATAAAATTTCTTCCGTTCATTTGAAACTTTAGATTGTGCAATTCCGTTGAAATTAAGTGTGAACGTCACAACTAGGAAATTAACTTCACTCAAACAGAAAATAACAAAAATAGTTTTGAAAAAAAGAAGGAAATTAATTAAAGGTAATGACTATCTCATTGCGAGATATAATGTTGCTTTTATTATGCAATTATTAAACTGCTAGTTTATAAAATTTTCCTTTTATTTATCTTTAAAAAAAATAGAATATGTTCAGTTTAAATGGTACAATGATTTTTGTATTTCAAGACATAAAAAGAATAAGGTTCACTTTCAAAAGCTATTTTTCTCATTAATTCATAATTTAACATGCCATTTTGGGAGATCGTTTTTCTTATAATTTATATCTTACTTACTTACCCTGACACTTGTGTCAGAGGCATAAAAATAAATTTTTGAGTTCTTATTGGTTGATGACCGTATGTATACTTATATAAATTTTATTTATATATTTTTAAGTATCTATCCACCATTAAAAGGCCAATCTCGATCTAAATACGGATATTTACCCCTGCAGAAGAATAGAGGCCAATTTATCTAACTCTATTTGACTTTAGGTTCTATCTTGTTTAAAAATCAAATTACAGCTAATCTAAAATTACTTAATGCTAATGATTGCAGTTTACGGCTAATTTTTCGAAATTTTTCAATTCGTCTAAAACTGCTCTAGTTTGTCATAAAGCAGAATTTATTACCATGGAAATATTTTATCTCATGAGGAAGGTATTGTCATCATTATATAATATGAAAAATACCACTTTATTTCTTTAGAAAATATGTTTAGAGGGAGTGTCATTTATTTTAGCTTCATGAATTTTTTTGGCTTAAATATTTTAGTTAAAATAGCTTACTTTTTTATGCTTTTCCAAGTTTTTTGTTATTTATAACGGCATAAAATGCGGATGCATAAGAAAAATTCTAATAGCTTGAAAAATCTACAAAAAGGGCATGCTTACTTCTATCTTAAAAGTAGGTCGACATGACATAGCATTTCAGTGGATGCCAAAATAATGGCTTTTAATTTCCCCCTCCCAAAGTTATTTTCAATAAAATAAGGATTATGAATGATTCCGTGGGTAACAGATGGGAACGTTACAATAATGCTCAACTTAATGGTCTTCATAAAAGGCTGTAATATTTTTAGCCTGTTATAGCAAACATCAGTTTAGTTTATTATCAATGCAATAAAATATTACTCTCGTTATTTTCTGATAAAAAATGGATGTCTGACTATTCTTTAAAACTGGAATCTGGATTTTTAAGTACAGTTGTAATAACTGTAATAACTGTCATCCAGAACTGGAATTCATAACCGGATCTCTTACTTCACGGTCGGAGCACTACCAATTACACTGTCCCGGCGATGTGTGGAAATGTATTTTTTTCAATTCCAGTCCTTAACATAGTAAAACCACCTTATTATGAACTAATTGGGGGGATATGTTGACCGAATAAATAAAAGTCGATTAACTAAAATAACCTAAACATAATTTACACCAAAAGATAAAGATCACCTATACCAGTAACGACTTTAAGAAATAGACAGCCATTAATACTTCGTAACTGCGATGTATAAATTAAAGCTATCTACTTTTAAAGGGAGCTTTTGTTTATTTCAAAAGAGGATTAGGGTTAGCGTCCCATTCTAATCACGTTGCGTAAGCATGCTTGTCTATTCATGGCCTCTGGATTTCATCTTTCTCTAGACTGTAGATTCAAAAAGCCCTTTTAAAATCTTGAGTGGCAAATCTGTCAGAAAACAAGATATATGTGAGCTTTTAAAACTTGTAAAGGCAGCGTGCCAGGAGTAAAGATCGCACACAACGACCTCTGGACTTCAAAACAAGCATCATAATCAATAGAGTATTTTGACGGCGTAAGAGAGTCTCATCTTATGATTTCCATCTCTTACGTAACATTCTCCTTTTTAGGCCAACTCAAAAGATGTTAGGGTTTTAGACGAACGACGAAGGGCGTTGGCCACATATATTTATCAATATTTTTTCGACGATGCTGATTTTTTTTCATTTAAATGACTATTTTTTCTAATTATACTAATGGTGCACCAGTTCGAGACTGGGATGGATCCTGCGACTCCTGGATTATTTTGGTGACGAGAATATTAACTTATGAATATCATCCCTTACAAGTTCTTAACTTAGCCTATTAATACGTAGATTAGGGTAATCTTCAGACTCGAAACTTTTACACAGGTGTAAAGGTTTAGTAATCTTCAGACTCGAAATCTTGAGACTCGAATCGGGACTGGGAGGGATCCCACGTATTCTGGACTATTCTGGAGAGAAGAATCTTAATTTATGAATATCATCTCTTATAACCTCTTGACTTTGCCTATTAATACGTAGATTAGAGTAATCTTCAGACTCGAAACTTTTACACAGGTGTAAAGGTTTAGTAATCTTCAGACTCGAAATCTTGAGACTCGAATCGGGACTGGGAGGGATCCCACATATTCTGGTCTATTCTGGAGAGAAGAATCTTAATTTATGAATATCATCTCTTATAACCTCTTGACTTTGCCTATTAATACGTAGATTAGAGTAATCTTCAGACTCGAAACCTTTACACAGGTGTAAAGGTTTAGTAATCTTTTGACTCGAAATCTTGAGACTCGAATCGGGACTGGGATGGATCCCACATCTTCTGGACTATTCCGGAGAAAAGAATCTTAATTTATGAATATAATCTCTTACAAGCTCTTAACTTTGCCTATTAATACGTAGATTAGAGTAATCTTAAGACTCGAAACCTTTTCACAGGTGTAAAGGTTTAGTAATCTTCAGACTCGAAATCTTGAGACTCGAATCGGGACTGGGATCCCACATCTTCTGGACTATTCCGGAGAGAAGAATCTTAATTTATGAATATCATCTCTTACTAGCTCCTAACTTTGCCTATTAATACGTAGATTAGAGTAATCTTCACACTCCAAACCTTTACACAGGTGTAAAGGTTTAGTAATCTTCAGACTCAAAATCTTGAGACTCGAATCGGGACTGGGATGGATCCCATATCTTCTGGACTATTCCGGAGAAAAGAATCTTAATTTATGAATATAATCTCTTACAAGCTCTTAACTTTGCGTATTAATACGTAGAGTAGAGTAATCTTAAGACTCGAAACCTTTTCACAGATGTAAAGGTTTAGTAATCTTCAGACTCGAATCGGGACTGGGATCCCACATCTTCTGGACTATTCCGGAGAAAAGAATCTTAACTTATGAATATAATCCCTTACAGGCTCTTAACTTTACCTATAAATACGTAGATCAGAGTAAACTTCAGACTCAAAACTTTTATACAAATACAAGCGTATTTTTATTTCAATTCTTTTATACTAACTCGCACTGAAATTAAAAATTTATTTCCTGTAATATATTATTTTATGTATGTTCATTTCCCACCAATATTAAGTAGAAACTGCAAAAATTAAATCATTAATAACTAAATAATTTCTTGTTTAGTATCTTTCATGGGACAAAAAAATTGAAATTCTGTCACTAAATATTTTTCCTCTCTATGAAAAGGGTAGTTTTGAAGGAGAAAATGCCATTATTGTGTTCATTCTAATATATTATCCAATTATCACAGCTCTTTGAATAAAATGGCATTGAGAGATTTTTGACACGTAAAAACAAAAGTTTTATGGGAGAAAATTTTAGGATTTTTAAGCTTTTTCGGAAAAGGAATTTTTTTATTCCTTTCACAGATCTTTATTTTTTTTTCTTACAAAGTCTAAGGACTGAAGTTTACTTATTTTGCATCACGACTTGCAAAATTAAATAATAAAAAATCAAAGATGTTTAGTAAAATAAATAAAAAGTACTAAACAGTAAAATAAATAAAAAAAACTTATAATAAGCAAAAATAAAAATTAATGAAGATTAATTCATATAAAAAAAGAGTAAAATAAATAAAAAAATAATTGACATTAATGTGGGGAAAGAACTAGTGAATTTTTTTCAGATGTGTAACATATTGAAAAAAAAATCCTTTTTCGCTCATAAAAGAGTGTTTTCGTAGATTGTAATTAGAGTGAAAACCGGTAGTGGTAAATAATTTTCACAATTCAATATTCAAATATTTTAATTCATCATATGCTTATGGCGAATAAAAATATATGAATATTGAACTGTGAAATTTATTGGTGGTGGTAAATAAACAGAATTTTCGTAATTTTACGTTCTCTGCGTGCAAATGATAACAGAACAGGACTGCTTCAAAATTCTACGTTATTTTCACATTTAATGTTTTAAGTCAATTGTGAAAATTTCTTTTTTGTAGCTTGTAATTAGAGTGAAAACCGGTTGTGATAAATAATTTTCACAATTCAATATTCAAATATTTTAATTCATCATATGCTTATGGCGAATAAAAATATATGAATATTGAATTGTGAAAATTATTGGCTGTGGTAAATAAACAGAATTTTCGTAATTTTACGTTCTCTGCGTGCAAATGATAACAGAACAGGACTGCTTAAAAATTCTACGTTATTTTCACATTTAATGTTTTAAGTCAATAGTGAAAATTTCTTTTTTGTAGCTTGTAATTAGAGTGAAAACCGGTAGTGGTAAATAATTTTCCCAATTGAATATTCAAATATTTTAATTCATCATATGCTTGTGGCGAATAAAAATATATGAATATTGAATTGTGAAAATTATTGGCGATGGTAAATAAACAGAATTTTCGTAATTTTACGTTCTCTGCGCGCAAATGATGACAGAACAGGACTGTTTAAAAATTCTACGCTATTTTCACATTTAATGTTTTAAGTCAATTGTGAAAATTTCTTTCTTGTAACTTGTAATTAGAGTGAAAACCGGTTGTGGTAAATAATTTTCCCAATTGAATATTCAAATATTTTAATTCATCATATGCATATAGCGAATAAAGATATATGAATATTGAATTATGAAAATTATTGGCGATGGTAAATAAACAGAATTTTCGTAACTTTACGTTCTTTGCGTGCAAATGATGATAGAACAGGACTGTTTAAAAATTCTACGCTATTTTCACATTTAATGTTTTAAGTCAATTGTGAAAATTTCTTTCTTGTAACTTGTAATTAGAGTGAAAACCGGTTGTGGTAAATATTTTTCCCAATTGAATATTCAAATATTTTAATTCATCATATGCATATAGCGAATAAAGATATATGAATATTGAATTGTGAAAATTATTGGCGTTGGTAAATAAACAGAATTTTCGTAATTTTACGTTCTTTGCGTGCAAATGATGACAGAACAGGACTGTTTAAAAATTCTACGTTATTTTCACATTTAATGTTTTAAGTCAAAAATCTATGCTATAAAACTATTTTCTACAAACAATTTTTTCTCACATCAATTCATGGTTTTCAGTATAAGCATTACATCATCTTCTCCAAAAAAAAAAAAAAATAAACACAAACGAACAGAGTACGTCATCATCAATCGCACGTAGCAAACAACGTGCATCGAACGATTATCCGATCTTCTGGACACGGAAGAGGAAGTGGGGGAGACGCACCATTTCATCAAACTACCGAAAATCGTTCGCTGCCTAGCAATTGACGCCGAACAGGCCCCCGGAATCACGTACTTGGCGAAAAGTTACCCAAGGCAGTTGCCAAGATGTCTCGGAGCCTTGACTCCTGTATTGATCAGCAGAAAAGGGTTCGAAGGGGGAGGGGGAGGGGGACACAAAAACTTTTTGACCCATTTCTCTGTTAGCACGATTTGTAACGGGCACTTTGCTATTCCGCATTGCTCTGTTTGGATGGGGATGGGTCGGGTTTCTTTTGCTTTTATTCCTTTCTTCCATTTGCCCTTCGTCGTGATTTGGCCCCCGTGTTGATCTCGGCTGTCGACCTTGCGCAAGGTTAAGTCGGGGATAACGCTCGGCCCCTCGAGGAGGAAATAAATTGGGTTGCCCAGGTAAAGTGAGATGCGCCTGCTGTGTGTACTGCGGAGACGTCAGATCTAATGTTTGCTGGATCAATTTGTCCAGAGAGAGACTGGGAGGTTGTCTCTCTTTTTTTTTGGGAGGGAAAAGGCCCTCGGATGTTCATAGTAAATGAGGCTCAAGGAAACGAAGCTGATAAAGTGGAACATTAGTTAATTAATAGGAATATAATCTCGTTGCGTGGGTAGTTGTGTTTAGGTTTGTTCGGAAGTTCTGTCCTTGTTTGGTAATGTTTCTGAATGTTTGCCGTTGATGAATCGCAGCAGAAGGAAAACCTCGAGATTTTTTCCACTGATGAGTTTTTGTTTTTCTTTTGGCTCTAATTATCCCAGTTGCACAAAGAAGGATTTATTCGACCCACTAACTTTACTATTTATTCTTTAAATATCCGTACAAAGCTTTATAGGCAAATTAAAGACCTCGTTTTATAAGGAATATATGGGATATAATTGTTTTCTTAGAAAAAAAAGGTGAATTTATTAATAGGAACCTATTAAACACAGTCATAACCTGTTAAACATAGTTATAGCCTATTAGACACAATAACAAATTAGAGAATTTTCCAGGTAAATAATTACAAAACAAAGTATTACATTCAGAAACATGCCATTTTGTCTAGGTATTGTCAGCTTTACTTATAATTAATACTTATTACATTTTCCAGTTTCTATTTTTTAATTTTTCTACCTTCATGTCAGTTACTTCAGTTTTGTCTTCGTGTACTTCACATTTTCTAGAATTCCTTTAGACTGCATTGTGTGCCTGGCTATAGAGAAATAAGATAAGCGTAATGTAAAGAAAATTCACTTCCATTTAAACTTTTCTTGGTTTACAGAAGTTGTCTTGAACCATTTAATTAGATTTTTACTATCGATTTACTTATCCATTCATTCATTCATAGCCTAAAAATAACTCATAGAGTTCCTAGCGTACATTAAAAATTAACTTCTTTTCATTATACTCTAAACAAACCTTACTTGATTTTTGTACAATAAAATGTGGGAGATATCTTCCTCTAAGACGAGAGAGTGAAACGTAATCATACTTGTTGTAAACAAAATTGAATATTAACATAAATAACATGCTTTAATTGTTTTAACGAAGTGAGAGGATTTGAAGGCATAAAGTTATAAAATTTCAAAGCAATACTCTTTTTCGAGTTGGGTTGGCCTCTTCGTGTCAACATTCTTCCCAAAATGAAATGAAGCCATATGCGTATTGATATCATTTTAGTTTGGAGAAAGTGTTGCATATTCGGCTATCATGAAGAGAAATTGATTCTCAAAGTAAACCTATGGCAATATGGTTTCCTATCAAAACGTCAGGCAAAGACAGTAGTTCATTGCCATGATCAAAATGATTCCCCAATCTGCAGAACGAATGTAATAGAAATTAATGTGTTCCATATAGTAAGTGTTCTTAAACAGCAATTAGCAAGGAATTCGGTTGAAACATTGAGCCGAAAATAATATATATATATATATATATATATATATATATATATATATATATATATATATATATATATATATATATATATATATATATATATATATATATATATATATATATATATATATTATGTAATATTGTATTTTGTTATGGTTTAATTTTTATTATTAAATGAAATTTAAAGCATATGATTATTTTATTGAATTTTAATTTTATTCAGAACTTAGTTAACTGTTATTTTAACGGAAGATTTTTCTTCAAATGTTATACTATTTTTTTTTCTCCCCTTGTATTAGAAAACTGATACTTAGATTTGAAGAAAAGGTTGTTATCGATAAAAACATTTTATAACTAGCCAAATTTCAAGACTGATTAAGAAGAAGGAATTTTAAAACTTTTAAATATTTTTATAAGTAAGTTACTGGATATTTGCGATTATGTTTTATTGAATACACATATACAATTTAAATGTAGGTTTATAACAAAATTTTAATATATACAGTCGAGCCTCCATATATCGAACTTCCACATATCGAAATTTTATATATATCGAACTCTTAGCAAATCTCCATGTTCATTACATAGAAAAATTGTTTCTATATATCGAAATATTTTTCAAGACAAATTGGGAGATTTTATTCCACTTTAGAACAAAATCTCCCAATTTTTGGCATTTGAAACAATACGTCGTGGACTTCAATTCGCGGAAAATGTCCCTGATTAAGTTTTTAGTGGACTGAATAAATACGAACATTTCTTTGAACTTTCCGCAAAGCTGGCTGTTCAGCAAGATATTCGTAGTTTTTTTTATAAGAATGTAACTGTGATCATTGTAACCACTGTCTGGATTATTGATTTTTTAAAGGTATGTAGTACTCAATAAATCTTTCATATTTATTCATTTTTTAGTTATTAACTTTCATTTAATGGGATTCGCATATAAATTAGAAAGGGAGTTTCGTATACGAAAATTAGCTTTAATTTTTTTTTTTTAGGAGAATTGTGATAAAACTAAGCTCAATTCTATATATCGAAATTTCTATATATCGAAATTTTTTCCTGCAATTTGCTGCTTCGATATATGGAGGTTCGACTGTATATATATATATATATATATATATATATATATATATATATATATATATATATATATATATATATATAGATATATAGATATATATATATATATATATAGATATATATATAGATATATATATATATATATATATATATATATATATATATATATATATATAGATATATATAGATATATATATATATATATATATAGATATATATATATATATATATATATATATATATATAGATATATATATATATATATATATATATATATATATATATATATATATATATATATATATATATATATATATATATATATATATATATAAAGTCGAGTGCCAATAAATAAAAATCCTATTCAGCTATTTCCACTTAAATTTCTTCTGTGAATCAAATCTGAATCATACATTTGCCCATAATCTTTGTATCTTGGTTTTATCAGTTCTTAGCACAGTATATGACAAAGATTAACCTATTCTAAAGAGTACATATTTCATTTGAATGTATCTGCAAGCAACGAAATTTTTCTTTTCATTTTACATTACAAAGAAAATAATTTTTAATTTCATTACCATGTTAAAGTTTTAGTCTTATGATTTATGGCTAGTCATGCTTTATTTATTTTATGGTTTACTCCCTTACTAATGATAGTAGAGAGAATAAAGGGAGACTAAACTGGTACTGTGGTAACTCATTACTGATTTTGATGATGTATGACCAAAAAAAAGGGTCGAAGTTT
The DNA here is from genome assembly GCA_907164885.2 of Dolomedes plantarius. Classification (NCBI taxonomy): domain Eukaryota; kingdom Metazoa; phylum Arthropoda; class Arachnida; order Araneae; family Dolomedidae; genus Dolomedes; species Dolomedes plantarius. The sequence goes on along the minus strand of OU015496.1, from coordinate 119,574,686 downwards.
AGATTTTTAATCCAAAATATGTATAAAATGTTTAATACATTTTGTATGAATTTTATTTGGTGATTATATTATTCATGAAATAAATAGAAGGTAATAATATTGAGTTATAAGCGTTGCAAATGTAATCTTTAAATTCTTTTTTGACGATTTTTGATTTTTCAAATATCGGTGTAAATAAAATACCAAGTTTTTAAGCTTCAGTAATTGTTGTCTAAATTTTTCCAAAAAAATTTTAAAGTATTCTTGAGTTTTTCCTGTAATATTGTATTTTGCTATCGTTTAATTTTTATTATTAAATGAAATTTAAAGTATATGATTAATTAATTGAATTTTAATTTTATTCAGAACTAAGTTAACTGATATTTTAAAGGGAGTTTTTTCTTCAAATGTTATGCTATTTTTTATTTCTCCCCTTGTATTAAAAAACTGATACTTAGATTTGAAGAAAAGCTTGTTCTCGATAAAAACATTTTATAAATAGTCAAATTTCAAGCCTTATAAAAAAGAAGGAATTTTAAAACTTTTAAATATTTTTATAAGTAAGTTATTGGGTATTTGCGACTATGTTTTATTGAATACACATCTACAACTTAAATTTAGGTTTAATACAAAACATTTAATATAAATCTATACATTAATTGATCGTCAAGCTCAGTTAAGAATTTTTGAACACTTTTCTAATAACTATAGATTTTATTGCAATGGGATACAACATTAATGCTTCAATTTTCCGTCTTGTATTGTTTCTAATTATTTTGCTCCCGTCATATAACCGCTTTCCCAGTTTTATAACCTAAATAATAACCGATGATGTCTGCAATTTCTCAGCTCTGTTCTATTGATAAAGAGAAATGCTGATAGGTCTAATCTCCAGAGCTTTAAACTGCGACGGCAACATGACGTATATGAAATGTATTCTATGAACGCCTTAGCACGAGAGAACTCACATTAAGAATATTTAATATTATTTCTCCTGACGTAACTGCAAAATTATTCTTCATTGATATGTGCTCTGGGGTGAATGCAGTATTTAATCAGACTCGGACTTTATAAAGTTTTCGTAAAATTATCTATTTAAAGCGGTATATCATAGTTTCATGAGTTAGGAATTTTAAATAAGGCTAAAGATGACGCTTTGAATTGTCATTTCTTAAATTACCTCTATTGGCAATGTTTAAGGATTAAACACTACGAAAGAGAAAGCCATAGAAAATCCCTAAAAGGAATATTTCACGGATTCTTCTCTCGTGATATAAAACGAATAAAAGCATGTTGACGCCATCTAAGATCCGATCAAAAGGTCACAATAATTGTAGAAGAATGTTATTGCCATTAGGGTTCGAAATGTATTTATTAGGCTGACTGACTCAATAACATGGGTCTTACAATTCAGGACACATCAGCTCATTCCAACTAGAAGGGCATAATTAAATTCCACCCTACGGGAATTTTTTTAGGAAAGTAACGTACTTCAGTTGTTAGACTTTTGATTCGGCAAATAAATAAATGTAGTCATTGAAAAGATTATGGCCCCAAAGCAATCTAGATTTCGGAAAGCTTGTTGAAATGACTTTCAAATTCACTAATAAACTTAAATAATATATCTTTTCATAGCAAGAAAAACCATTATTTATTTTTGCTAGAGAAGCTTAGATTACGGGAAAATATTACATCTCTCTTAAAGTCTAGATTTAGCAACTGATTTCTGATGATAAATTGTATTAAATAACATATTCTAAGACTACAGGCTTTTAAACAGTTAGTATAATCTGATAACGATTAGAATGAGAAATAGGGGAAATTCCTTTTTCTTGGGATAATGTGATTCTTCAAATAGTAATTACTTTCTCTTACCCTATCCTCTATTCCAGGGATTCCCAAACTTTTTGTTTGAGGTACCCTTTGGAATGAAATTAAAAGCCTGGAGCACCCTTGTTAGAATTTTAGTTTTTTCAATTTTTTAATTAAATTAGATTGTAATGTATTTCAGGAACATGTTAAATTTAATTTCAAACAAATGCTTACTCTGTTGCTGATTTTATTCATTTATTGAAAGACATAAGGAACAAACACTAGAATAGGATATATTAATACAGTTTCGAAAACAGCCATGGGATTCAGCATAGCATTACACCAGAGAACAACAGAAATCGCTAAAAAGAGTTTTGCTTTATTCATGTGAGACTTGCGACTGGTGATTAGAGCACAAATGTTTAATATCAAGCCTAACAGTTATGGACGTTAGGATAGCTAATTCATCATCAGGAACGAGTGCATCAGTTTAAGTCACAATATAGAGGGCATGAGAGTAATTAATTCACCTAATTGAACTTAATATTTATTTTAAGTGGGCCTTTCTAATATTTTTTTGTTTATCCAAAAACAATCTCGTGGCACCCCTGGCTGACCTCACGGAACCCTAAAGTGCCGCTGTAAATCTATATTTCTCTCTCTCTCTCTCTCTCTCTCTCTCTATATATATATATATATATATATATATATATATATATATATATATATATATATATATATATATATATATATATATATATATATATATATATATATATATATATATATATATATATATATAAAATATATATATGTATATATATATATATATATAGAGAGAGAGAGAGAGATAGATAGATAGATAGATAGAGGATGGGAATCCTTGCTCTATTCTGACATTCTCATTCTGAGTAGCCCTTTTCAAGCCTTAGTTATTATGAATGTCCCATAGTTTGGAAACTTGAAGAATATCATGGAAAAAATTCATTAAAGTGACATCTCACAGATAATCTCTGAATTGCAAATTTGAATCTCGGCTTAAGAACCCTGATTTACAGTAAAAATCGCATAAGAGATTTCAATAAAATAAATAGACAAAAGTTATGTCTGTTACAGAGGGAATATTACAGAATCAAAATAAAAACTCGGTTACCAAGTCTGTAAGTATTGTTGCTTTCGCTGCCGCTTTCCTCCATGCAAGGAATCAGTGACCCTGATAGGTAGAAAAATTGTTCATGAGATTTTCTAGCCTTGGTTCTTTTTTCAATTATTTCTAGAATTACGAGTCGTTATTGTTGTTGCTAATGCCCCCTGGTTGGAGGTTCCATTCACCAGGTCTTTATAGGCTATTGGGCTGAAAGAAGCGGCTCCTGTTTTGAATTAGCACCACAAGGGTCGGAGTCTGACTTAGCAAAATGACCGGTCCCTAATTTTGAACGGAATCAAGTGACGAGACAAGAACATTTGACCCCGCACCTGCATAGGTAAATTTGAGAACTTGAAGGACATTGCATCCACGACCTATGTTACGTGCCCCGGCCACCATTAGTGAACACGGTGGTGGATTTGCGGACACGAGCATCGAACCAGGGACGTTCAGATCACTGGCCCGCTGCTCTTGTCAGATGGGCCACCGCGCCCTAGAATTACCTACTACCTGTTAATCAATTTCTAATAATACCCTATACGTAAAAACAAAGCGTTAATATTTCGAAACATTCCCTCCTTTAAAATATAATACTATTCGTGTTCTTTTCCTTCGTTTTGACAGCATTAAATGACGAGTTGAAAGTTTCAGTCCTCGGAGGTTTACTGCTTTTGCAACAGCTCCATTGCACGCGAGGAAAAGCGACATTGACAGGCTGGGATGGTTTTTCAGTTGAATCACAAAAGGTAGAAGAGATAGGCAAATTAATAATTAACGTGATGTATTTACCGTGAGTAATTATACCATTATGTTAAGTAAACGCATAATTGATAGCTTTTGCACAGACTGATAATTTTTCATTTTCATCCGAATTATTTTCTTCGCCTTACAAACTCTATTAATATTACTTTTCTTTCCATCTAGGTTGTTTTCCCATTAGTGAAATTACTAACATTGATATTTTACGAGCTCTATATGCTTTCTTGATCGTCTCTCCTGTTACTAATACCTAGAAATTTAAGTTAATTTTTGAAGGTTTTTTAGTGTGTGGAGCACCATAGTTTGTTTATTTTATGATAACTGAACTATTCTGACTATTAATGTACCAATTATCTCAGATTTATCTGTGTACAGCAATGCTCATGCTACATATCTGGATTGAGCACACACACACACACACACACACACATATGTGTGTGTGTGTGCAAGTAATTAAACTGACAACTATTTGCACGCGTTTTAATAATAACTCTTTCAAATAGTTGTCAATTTAATTATGTCAGCTTTGTTGTTCCTAACTGCTTTGTCGCGTGACTACAATGGCTGTTAAATTCTGTTATTAATAGATATACCATACATGGTAATTTGTTAATGAATATTATAAATATATATATATATGTATATATATATATATATATATATATATATATATATATATATATATATATATATATATATATATATATATATATATATATATATATATCGGCATATTTCAAGCATAATTAAAATGTAAATAAACTAAATGTCATATTACTAATTCACAATATATTTCAGAAATAGACACATACACGCACATATATATTCAAAAATATGACTGTGAGGATGTTTGATGTAACAAGTATCCTTCTCTCAATAAATCAAAATGATCTCAAAATTAACATTGATAATCCATTTCAAAATAACTGCCTAGCTAACATAGGATGCAATAGTAAGGAAATGATTGATCTTTAAGCTACTGCAATGAGCATGCACGAAATTCGGACTTCTCTTGAAATTCGGTTTCTCTTCTATTCACCACGTTTGAAGATCTCCTAATGGTCTCTTAGACAATGGGCAGACACATATAAACTTTTTTAATAAGACTGTCCAATCAGATTGCTCCCCAACTCTCTACTCGGAGATTTCTTTCATCATAAAATAAAGTTTGACTAACTCAAAATTCTAATTTTCAAGTCAAAATATTTTGCTAGCCAGTTAAAGTGCGGGAAACGTTTGCTTCGATTTCAACATCCTGCATCCGGGACTTTGGAAGACCACCCCTATTCAACAGCCACCCCTCCAAACGACCACTTTTTTCGGAACCATGACTGACCACCATACAGAAGTTTCACTGTATATATATATATATATATATATATATATATATATATATATATATATATATATATATATATATATATATATATATATATATATACATGTATGTGTAAAATATGTGTGTTTATTTACGGATATATAATTCAATATATCCTGTCGACCTTTACCTCTATAAACGCATTTTTTGCTTCTCTTTCCTCTTGTTTGCAGAACTTTACATTTCCAGCTGGCTTTAACAGGCTTCTTAAATTCTTCATAAGCTTTTAAAATTAATATTATGATACTTTTTAATACAACCTTCATATACATTTCAATTTTATGATCCTAAATATTAACTATTTTATAATATGTATTTAGAAAAGTAAATAAAAACATGAAATGTGCTATAAGTTTTGCCATTCGAATTTAAACCGCAAGGACAAAGATGGCGAAGACTTTAATGTTTTTTGTTTCCACGTTCTAGGCCCAAAGTTAGATCCTTTACGCTGTATAAAAGTTTTGAAATAGTTAAAAATGGGTATTTCGTAAGTTCGGGTTCGCGGTTTGCCTCAGGAACAATTTTCATTCCTTGCAGCAAATGATAAATTCTACTGAGCACATTTTGAAGCCATGACGATAATTATGAATGTCAAGAATGATCACTTACGCTAGTATCACGAACTCGCGTGAAGAAAAAACGGCAGGATCCGAAAATTTAAGTCACATTTGTCCATGAAATTTTCCCAGATGAAACTTCACGGGATCCCACGAAACTATTCTTTGCTAAATATTTGTGGTAATACATTAAAGACCCAAACTCCTGATAGGTAAGGACATAAGACCTAGGGCTCAATTGTTTCTCAGAGGGATACCATGAAAAAGGAGTTTTCAGGATGCGAGAAACGTTCATATCGGTTTTAATATACTGTAAGCGGACTTATGAAAAAAAAATCGAATGAACCATGTGCATATATGTATATATATATATATATATATATATATATATAAGATATAATTAAAACAATGATATAAAGATACACCAAGATAAGTTAAAAAAGGATAGTGAATTTCTGAAGCAAAAAGGAAATTTTGAAACAAAAACGAAAATTGATGTATTTGAAAAGACGTGAGGGGGATTAAGACCCCTCTATCCTGGTTAAAAGATCTTTTTACATAGCTAAAACTTTCCCAGCATTCGTCATACATCAATTAGAAAATTTAAAACTTTTCAAAAAGTTTAAAACAAGAAATAGAAAAAGTGAGACATAAAAGTTGAAGTTTCATACTATAATAAAATAAAGTGACATAATGTCATAATATGTATTGGTACAACACATGCTTTAAATATTTTAGATATATATATATATATATATATATACCCATTACATCAATACAATATACCTGTTACCACCTAGATTTTACGCATGTCCATATCGTACAATTATTTTTTTTTATCTAGTACAATACGAAAAATCGAGGTTTTGCTACATATATATATATATATATATATATATATATATATATATATATATATATATTACGCTCGTTATAACGACCTACTGCATCCCAAAGAAAAAAATCGTTATAACGAGTGGTCGCTGTACCGAAAATTAATAAAAAGAAAAACATATCATTGAAGGAAATTCTATTCGAGACTTTTTGCACGGGTTGTTGTTTTGGAATGGTTGCTATAATGGCCCGTCGTTATAACAAGTATCGACTGTACACTGTGAAAATTCTCTATGGCGGCCAGTAATGTTTCTGAAAAGAAGTGGCCGTCGAATAGGGAGGTCGGTTAGAGATGTATAAACCGTAAATATAGAACCGTATGTGTGTATATATATATGTGCATATATATAATATATATATATGTGTGTGTGTGCGCGCGCGCTCTTACGAATTTCCTATATGTATAAAACTTTTATGCTTCCAAATCCTTACAAATTCCCACGTTTAACATGATTAAACTTCGAATAAACACGCATTCGACCGATTCTCCCCCTCATTAGAATCGAACCCGGTATCTCGCAGTCAGGTCCCTCCCGACCGGTGAAGTCAAGCGTTTTGACCACTCGCCAGCGAGACCGGCCGCCGTGTCAAAGCGAGCACTATCTGAAAATCGCTGGGAAATCGAGTTCAAAAGACTGGCCCGACGCTCAGCAGGTTGCATCACGCGGATACTGCGTCTCCATGGCGACGGCGACGCAAGAGTTTTGGAGAGTGCCCGCGCACGCTCTCCAGCCTTTGTTTTGATGCCTCTCCATCGATCGTCCCGATAAGGGAGAGAGCGAGGTGAAGGTCGCTCCGCCAAGAGATAGCCTTGCGCTGACCCCCTGTCCTGGGAGAGAATCCGCGACTGGCACAGAGGGTTTGTCTCTTTTTTGGAAAACTGTAATGGGCGTTTTGGGGGGGCCGTGCTAATGCTCCCGATCAGTGAAGGCAATGCTAGGTATTTGGTCTTGGATTTCGTTTTGTAAACAGCACTTCGTATGCACAAAATGAAGCTCAGGATCGTGAAAACCGGGGTTAGATTTTTTAGCTTAGATTTTGTTTTAGGGAGCAAAACGCTTAAAATGTGGCCCGTGCTCTTGTATCGTATGCAGTAAAACCAATGCTATTTTTTTCCGAAGTATATTTGTAGGGAAGAGCGATTGGTATGCATAAAATGACGCCCATGCTCCTGTGTCTTAGATTTGATCTTAATGAAGAGCACTTGCTGAATATATAAAATTGGGTTATAACTTCAATGCAGTAAACCCAATGCTAACAATTTAATTTGCATTGGGCTCCTATGTATGAGATTTGATCTTAATGAAGAGCACTTGCTGAATATATAAAATTGGGTTATAACTTCAATGCAATAAACCCAATGCTAAATATTTAATTTTAGTGTAGAACGCTTAGTATGCATGAAATGAGACTCAGGGTCATGCAACAAGGGGTTGATTTTGGGTCTCAAATTAAATTTTAGTGAGCAAAATGCTTGTTGTTCTCAACACGGGGCTCGTGCAATAAAACCGATGATTAATTCTTACCTTAGCTATAATTTTAAGGAAGAGTGCTTGGTATGCATAAAATGAGGCTCATGCCCCTATGCCATGAAAGCAGGGGTAGATTTTCGATCTTCGCTTTAATTTTAGTGAAGATAGTTTTCTCAATATGTAGAATCAGGTTATAACTTTTATGTAGAATGCTCGTTATCCGTAAAATGAGACTTAGGCTTATGAAACCAATGGTACATATTTGGCCTTAGATTCAATTTTAGTGAGCAAATGGGTACCCTTGGTAATCTTAAAATGGGTACTACATATATATAGTATATAATGTATATACGTACGTATGACTACCTATATAGTATACAGTAATGGGTATAATACATGCACCTGTAATTTTTTTTATGTTAGGCTTAATTTTTAGTAAATAGCGCTCGGTATGCATGCATAAAATGAGGCTCATGCTTTCATGCCATGAAAGCAGATGTAGATTTTCAGCCTTGGATTTAATTTTAGGTAACTGATTACATGATATGCATAAGATGATATTTATGCTCCTATACGTGAAACCAGTGCTAGATTTTCGCTTTTAGATTTAATTTATTTAACAGTTCAAAACACTAAATCTTTTTCTCTGTCTGTCAAAAAATTATCAGACAGACATAACAGTTTCATTAACTAATTTAAAATAGGGAAATGGCTATAAAACGTTACTGGCAAGTCTGAGATAATCTAAATTGAAGTTTTATATAAAAAGCACCAAAAACCAAACATATCTACATAAAACTGAAAACATATATACAAACACTTTAATGAACCTGTCACAAAATTCTTGAAAGTTATATTTTTTATACGTAAACAACATTTCTTAAATATTTATATGTAAACGAATAAGATAGACTAAACTATTTATGTGTTGCATAAATTTGTTTTAAAAATGGGGGAGAGTAAATTGATTTTACTTTCATGCAACATGTATCATAAGAGTAGAAATCTTAGAAAAGATCATTCTACATATATTTCACGAACGTTTATATTGCTGGACATAACTAATTTATTAATTGATTTTGAAACATGGGGGGATAAAGGGAATATAAGGTTTTTCATAACAAGCATAATAAGAACAAAGTACATTGCACAAATATTAAAAAAAAAAAAAATTCAGGTAGTCTCTTCTAACGAAACTACCGCGGGTAATTAACGTAGGATTACTTATCGTTGCTTACCTCTTTTGTATGTATATATGTATGCATGTGTTATGCAGGGCCACCCAGAGACTTTACGGAGCCTGGGGCAAACTTCTGTTGGGGGCCCTAAGAAATCTGATTAATCGAATAATTTTTTTTTATTTTTGGGGGGCCCCTTTTTTCAGGAGATTATATTGAATTTTGAAGTACGGTACAAGTTTCAGTATTTTCTTTCGGATAAAATCTAATAAATAAATTTTTTAAAATTTTTTGAGCCCCTCCGGCAATTGGGGGCCTGGGGCAAAGTGCCCCAGTTGCCCCCCCCCCCTCTGGGCGGCCCTGGTGTTATGTATATATGTTTCTATATATGTACGTACCTATATATATATATATATATATATATATATATATATATATATATGTCAAAATTTTGACGTATTTTGGTACTTTTCTGATTAACTGTTTACTGCTTGCTTAAGCGATACAGACTGAGTTTGGCTAGCGCCAAAATTATAACGCGCGACGACGGACGGTTTTAGTGTCTGAAATTTTGCTTTCCGGAGGACCTTTATGGAGGAACGTAATCCTACGTTAAAACCAGAAAAATTCGTAAAGATCCCCACATCGCGGAATTTATCCAAAAACTTTGGCATTTGCCAACCCTGTGCTGAACGTTAAGTTTCTTTATGTAAGTTTCGCTAAAATCTATCATTCTCCGTAACTTCTCCTTGAAATAAATATTTAAAATGTTGGATATGTCATAAAATTGGAGAGAAATGTATTCTGGTACTGAAAAAGATCGGGAGAAGAGAAATAACAATTTCACATAAAAAAAGTACCCAAAACGAAAAATAAACATAAAAGTGAATAAAAATAAATATACATAAAATCGAAATCAGATATATATATATATATATATATATATATATATATATATATATATATATATATATATATATATATATATATATATATATATATATATATATATATATATATATATATATATATATAGATGTGTGTATATATATATATATATACTATTAAATGGTAGCGGTTAAAAATTCAATGAAAACGAAAAATATTTATATACAAACATTTCGCTTCGGACCTGTCAGGTTTGCGCTCAGGGAAAAAAAAACTAGGGCAGTTCTTAAAAAAAGCCACTCTTCCCTCCGGGGTCCAAAATGTTCATTCATCCACATCTTTAGATCCCATCTGTATATAGTACCCCGCTTCTCCAAGCGTGTCGTTTCGATTCCCAGCTCAAGAAGTAAGTGCGCTATAAAATTCTGGAAATAAAAGCAAGGATACCTTTAGAAGATATCTCAATTCATTTTGAGGAGATAGCGCGCTCAGATTTGCTTATTTTATTTTATTTTTTATTTTTTAGCGGGAGTAATTCAACTTTAAGTTATCCAGACACCTTCGGGCAATTTTTTTTTCTTAGACTTTGAGTTTTTTCATACGCATTTTCATTTTAAAATGACGTAGAACTGGTTGGACATATGAAATATTAATCTATTATAAGGGGAGGCTTTTCATTCGGGGATGCATGATTTATATGAATCGGTAGTCGTAGGGGAAAAGTACGCGAAAGTTGGTGGAGAAGGTTAAATTAAACAAAAAGCTATTTTATGATTACCAAAATAAAATTTGTAGAACTTTATATTGCATAACTTAATAAAATGTGTTCTTCATCATCATCTGGAGACAATTTTCCGCAAAAGAAAGAGGGGAAAATTGCTCTTGTTGTCATATATTTGTGGCTTGGTACAAGAAGTGCCTAAATCAGTTTTCCCAAGATGACTTTGTTTGCTCATGTCTCTTTAAAAAAATATTATTTTCAATGTAAAAAGTACCCAAGTCTGTACAATGGTTTAGAAAACACTTTTAAAACATCGGATATATTTGGGTACTTCTTACATTGAAAATAATATTTTTTAAAGAAACATAAGCAAACAAAGTCATCTTGTAAAAAACTGACTTAAGTACTTTTTATACCAAATACTACACACACACACATATATATATATATATATATATATATATATATATATATATATATATATATATATATATATATATAATAATAATAATAATAATAATAATAATAATAATAATAATAAATGTATGTTTGTGTGTATACTCGAACATCAATAGTCGAATAGAACACTTACGAGGGTATATTATACAAAAAAGTGTATAGACTTTTGTCTTATACACAAAACTTTTCTGATAATTTCTAAAAAAAAAACAAAACATATTTTAGATAACTAACGATTAGGGAGGCGTTCAGAGATATCGTGATAGGTCTGCAAATTTATCCCCCTGGAAAATGTTTTTTAATTATTTATTTATTTTTTACATTATGGTGTTAGGGATTAATTACAATCGAATAAAATTCACAGGAGAAAAGGAAGGAGAAACTTTGTGTATGTCTTATGTTACACCTCCGTGAAAAAACATTGGAAAAATTTTCCGGTGTCTAATTTTAGGTAATTTGAAAGTATTTATTACAAAAATTCTTCGAAATCGGATAAAACTAAAATAATGTGTATTATCTAGAATCTTTGTCTTTTGTAAAATTAATACCCTTTAGACGAGTTTAGTTGTATTCATGCTTTTAGACATTATGAAATAAGTGAGGGAATTGAAGACATGCTTGAGAGTTTAAATTCCTTTAAAGTGACATTGCTACGGCTTCATCAAATCATCCCGCTGATAACAGCGTATTAGAAAAGAGTTACTATAAACATTAAAAAAGTTGTATCGATCTCTGTTTATTGATTTCCATGGCCATCCTTAACAAAATGGAAAATTATGTGTTCTCTCAGTTTAAATTAAGAAGTCACTCAGCTGATGATTCTTTTTTTCCGCTCTTTTACGTGACATAAGAAATATACACGTATATCATTTAACCCAGTTATTTTTATTATTGCCACACTTTTAATAACATTCGAGGTGAATATTGTTCCATTGAGAATTTTGAAACGTTTCAGAAACACTCTTACAGTAAATATTCCTTCCTTCAGTTATTACAGGCGTCGAAATGATTACATTCCGTTTCATGACATTTTCCATTAGGAGTATTATCACTCTTCTGAGAGATGTAAATGACGAGGCGTAAAAAACTTATTTCAATGGAACTTCGTGAGCAGTTTTCTGATTCAATAAATTTGTTTTTCAGGACTTATTCTCGTGTTATGTGTATTTTCTCTGTTGCATTAAAAATAGGGTTTCAGATAAAACTTGCACCGCTTACAAAAAAAATATTGGAATAAATACTAACAATATCACTTCGAAACACGGTGTTGTTTTCAGGGTTAACTGTTGCCTAGTGTTTGTATAACGAAACGTTTTTCAAGCTGTACCATATCTACGAATGATCGACTGCATTCTTTAACAAAATTGTTTGGTGCTGCCATCTATGTGTATTATTTTAAAACAAAATTCAGAGACAGAATGTTAAATTTCTCGAGTTGCATATTATAATTCAAAGAAAGGGATAAACTGGTTTTTATCTTTGAGTCTAGTATGCGTAAATAGATTAAATTTAAAGAAATATACTTATTAGACTCAACAGTATCAAAAATTTTCTACGTGAATTAATCTTTTGTGTATATACTTCGTAACTACATAGCTATTTTTTTCACCTTTGTAAATAATCTGTGATGGCTCTGTAAGGAAAATTTTAAAAATTCCTGTTTAATATAAATATAACTGACAGTAGTTTATTTGGTCGATTTTTTTTATATATGTTGTTAAAAGATAACGGAACTTTAATCCCGAATGCAACAAATAGTCAACCGGTTGTTTCTGAATACACGTAATGAGCATTTTCTCTGGTTACTGAAAAACCTAAATTCACTATAATTGGTAATATGAGAGACTAAAACTTTGTTTTACTCTTAATTATAATGCGTTAAGGATTTTCTAATCCTAAATTTCCTTAACTAGTTTTGGTGCAAATTTTCTTAAACTCGCACACACACACAACATATATTTGTGGCATTATGGCAGATGTTGATAAGTCATTTTTCCTGTTTTCGGCAAATTAAAAAAGTAACTTTTGTTGTGAAACATAAAATTGCTCAATTAAGTTTTCAATCCAAATATTCTTTAGTTAATAATCATATTCAACCTCAAGCATATGGCTGGTTTTCAATGAAAATTTTCAATTGGGAACGAAAATGTTCAATTAGGAACCACGCATTTCCTCTTTAATACATAAAAGCATATGCCAATACGAATAACTTAGTATTATTTCATAATTCCACTATCAGCGTTTGCCACATAAAAGAATCAATTTTAAGTGTGAGATATCAACTTAAAACATGAAATTGAATTTTTCGGACATATCAACATCTGCCATAACGCCCCAGAATAATATGACACGCATAACAATAAAAAATCAAATAAAACAGCAGTCTGAGACAACTGTTGCAGCTAAAAATGAATGCTTCAACCAAATCAAATTTTCAACATTGTTTTTTAAAATTTCTTTCTTTAAAAAGAGATGTGGCCGTGCCTCACTATGTTAGCGTTTCTATTTTTATCTCCATTTTTCTAAGTTTTATTTCTCAGTTTTCTTCAACTATATTGAGATATTGCTTTGTAGATTTTGTATATGTATGTGTGCTTGTCTATATGTAATGTGCTTCAATAAACTACAATATTTTCTTTTTCCTTTCAACAGGTTGGTGTTACCTTACGGCTGTATGGCGGGTATGTGATTTCCTTTTAAAAAAATAGTAAAGAAGTTTCAGTGGTGCAAACTGTGTTTATAAATGCATGTGTTCCTTCCAAGTAAGCTGTCTCTTGCATGCATATATTGACTACTTTTTTAATTACATTTATTTCCATTTCTGTTTTGATTTATTAGTTCGTTTCATTTTTTTAACTGATAATTACTTAAAATTATGAATAATTCAGGTTAAATTCTTTATAAGTTTAAGTACTTGTCAAGGTAAGTCTGAATAATCACCTAAAAAATGTCCATAAATGTCCTGAAGTTTTGATAAGTGAAATCTGTCTAGGCTGAATCAGATCACAGTAAAAGGCCGATTAAATTATTTACTTTGACTGTATACTGATTTACATAACAATCTACCTCACTGAAACAAATCTGTCACACGCGTCTGTCAGTGCATCTACGAAGAAAGTTTTTTAATGCCTCAAAAAAATTGGAAATGGACTTCTAGAAAATTTAAAGAGAGTTTGCAAAAAGAAGACATCATAATGTATTTTTAAAATTAATCATAAACATAATTATTTTTTTAATAATTTCAGTCAAGAGCGTTATTTTTTGTAAGTGTAGTATCTATTTTTTATGTAAAACGTCAGTTTTAATGAGTACTAATATTTAATGTTTAAAAAATTACATAAACATTCTTATTAGCCCATAATTAAAGTAAGGGTTAAGATAGCTAAAGGTTTAGAGAGATTGGCTCCATTTGGCAAAACTTCCCTAGCAAACAAACTTTTTGCAATCTTTTATTTTATTTTATTATTATTATTTATTTATTTTTGGAGGGGGAGGTCATTTCTTAGCATATGAAATCTAAAAATCTGAAATCTATTTCTAGAAGGATTGGAGCCGTTTGCCACTCAAACATCAGCCCTGTTTCATAGTTTTAGGGGGACCACTGCAACCCTTCAGATCACCATACACTGCAAAAATGAAATGTTGTTTTAGGCATATACCTAAAATGGAAATGTGACTAGACGGGTAAGAAAATATGTTTATGATACAAAAAAATTGGATACCTAAAACAGGTAAACCCGCTACCCAGTAATATTAGAACCTGAAACAGATAGCTTTTTTAACCTGAAACAGCATTTCGTTTTCACAGTGATGGGCAACAAATACGAAGAATGCAACAAAATGTCCGTTGCGTCGGCTGGGACTTTATAGAAGCGTTAGGGAAAAGAAGCAAAAGACTAACAAACTGCATTGCGTTGGACATAACGAGGAAATTATGCAATCGGATTAAGAGCGTGGGATGGTTGAAGGAATGATGTGAGCATTGACAGAACGGCCACATCTGAATTAATAGTAAAAAAGGGCAGAAGTCACAACAGTCTGCAAATCCTATCTCAGCACAGTTCCCTGCGGTTGTTAATGGCTAATAGCTGACAGAAAGCTCCCAAACTTGTGAAAGCGCAAAAGAACAGAATCGAAGGAACAGATGATGAAATCGTTGCTTTCAATGAGCATTAAACATTTTAAAAAACTTTCGTATAAAGTAGGGTAAAGATAAGATGCTTCCTGAAAACATAAAACTAATATCGGCTTGCATCTCTCTGATTCAGATTTTAAGATATTGAATAATTATATTTTTTCTCTTTGTACAAGCTTTTAATTTTGTAAAATTACTTCATTCTCAGTTTCACCCCCTTTAAAACCTATAAGGCAATTTTTATTTCATTTTCTTAACGTATAATACAAAAATTCATGTCAAAAACTGAAACGTAGTTTGATTCCAGTTCAATACTGGCTTCGACAGAATTTACAGTAAACCTTGATCACTCCAACCGCCAGTAATGCATGCCAACAGAAAGCCAGCGTTCCACTCCAGCACTTATTTCTCTGGCAAGCAAATGCAGTTCATACAGTGTGCCAGTGAAAACATCCGCAGTCATTTCCAAATGATTTATCCAGTTTAATTCAATATATTTCAAACTTTTTCCTGTAATTTAAAAGCTAATATTAAAAACCGTGCAAAAATTGAAATTCCTAGTAGCGATCGATGGTGACTTTTATCGTTGATGACTTCCTTCGTGGAAGTGAATGAAATTTGCCATTTATATTATATTCCAACAGCATACTACCGTATTATTGTAATCACTGCTGTGAAGTGGACTTCTTTTTTATGAGTAAAAAAAAAAATTCTCTGTCTTTAAGTTATTCTAGTGAAGACAGTGATAAGACAGATACTTAATGAACAGGGAAAATGCTACGGACAGGATGATATATTATGTGGATTCACTTTTCAATTAATAACAAGACGGTTGGATCTCAAATTGGGTAAAATAATTTGGAACCTATTCAAATTTTCAAATTGTTTTTTATTCATACACTTATTGAAAAAATAAACAAAATTTAAAGAAATATTCTCCCTGGAATGATTAAATTTGATTTCTAATGAATAAGTATATTTAATGATAAAAAATTTTTAAGGAATTGTAAAAACTATTATATCAATTTTTTGCGGTAATTGGATTTATGCAACATTTATCAAGATTTTTAATTGAATACAACTAGCTTATAAAAATTATATAACGCCTCTCCGCCATGACTTTAAAATTCCCTAAATTTGTTTGGACTAGACTGGCAAAAATGCTGCATTATTATTGGAGTGATAATGGTTAATTGATGTTAATACTTCGTTAAACATTTTAAAACTTTGCTCTGATGTATTTTCTTTTATACGTATCTTTCTTTTGCTAACAGCTAAATATTTTTATACTTTGTTCGGTTGTACTTTCTTTTATATGTGTCTTTCTTTTGCTAACAGCTAAATATTTTTATACTTTGTTCGGTTGCATTCTCTTTTATATGTGTTTTTCTTTTGCTAAGAGTTAAATACTTTTTAACTTACTTTGGTTGTTTTCTCTTTCATACCTTTCTTCTTTTGCAAACAGCTAAACATTTTTATACTTTGTTCGGTTGTATTTTCTTTTATATGTGTCTTTCTTTTGCTAACCGCTAAATATTTTTATAATTTGTTCGGTTGTATTCTCCTTTATATGTGTCTTTCTTTTGCTAACAGTAAAATATTTATTAACTTTGTTTGGTTGTTTTCTCTTCTATACGTTTCTTTCTTTTGCTAACAGCTAAATATTTTTATAATTTGTTCGGTTGTATTCTCTTTTATGAGTGTCTTTCTTTATCTGTGTCTCTCTTTTGCTAAAAGTTAAATATTTTTTAACTTTGGTTGGATGTTTTCTCTTCTATACGTTTCTTTCTTTTGCTATTAGCTAAACATTTTTATACTTTGTTCGGTTGTATTTTCTTTTATATGTGTCTTTCTTTTGCTAACCGCTAAATATTTTTATAATTTGTTCGATTGTATTCTCTTTTATATGTGTCTTTCTTTATATGTGTCTTTCTTTTGCTAACAGTTAAATATTTATTAACTTTGTTTGATTGTTTTCTCTTCTATACGTTTCTTTCTTTTGCTAACAGCTAAATATTTTTATAATTTGTTCGGTTGTATTCTCTTTTATATGTGTCTTTCTTTTGCAAAAAGTTAAATATTTTTTAACTTTGGTTGGTTGTTTTCTCATCTATACGTTTCTTTCTTTTGCTAATAGCTAAACATTTTTATACTTTGTTCGGTTGTATTCTCTTTTACATGTGTCTTTTTTTTATATGTGCCTTTCTTTTGCTAACAGCTAAATATTTTTATACTTTGTTCTGTTGTATTCTCTTTTACATGTGTCTAACAGCTAAATATTTTTATACTTTGTTCGGTTGTATTTTATTTAATATGTGTCTTTCTTTTGACAACAGCTAAATATTTTTATACTTTGTTCGGCTGTATTCTCATTTATATGTGTCTTTCTTTTCCTGGCACCTTCTTGTTACCTTTCCAGTACGATCCTTAACCCCCACTCAGATATTCAGAGAGAGACCATATTGGTTTCATCTGAACAAATCTTTATTGTGAAGATTTGATTGATCAAAGTGATGTATCTATTACTCAACGCAGAAGCAGTGTCTCCCTACGTGCCAATATATAAACTGGTGTCTTGGCTGCACTGTGGACGGACAATGACTCTTTAAAACGCTTTTTATTATGAAAAGGAAAAAAAGTCTCATCTTTCATTTCACATATTTTATTTCGCCAATTTATTTTTTTTACAGAACCTTCCCTGAAGGAATCGCTCCTGAACACTGGAAAGACTGGAGATGACCATTACTGGTGTTCAAAAGAAATAAAAACGAAAAAGTTTCCGATTTTCCATACACTGTTAAACGTATTATTAAAAGTGCGTATGATTTTCGGGTTGTTGAACATTCGATTTCATTTGCGAGTTTTGTCTTTTTTTCGATGGAGTTTTTTGGAGGCGAAAATTTTGTCTAAATTTAAAAAACTATGCAAGCTGGGCAGATATCTCTAAGAAAATGTCTAGAGGCAAAAGTGCACGTTTATGATATAAATTAAGCATTTTTTCCATTCTATTTTCTGACTCACGGATTCGGCAAAGATACTAACCTCAAGATACGATTGTCTGATCCAAAACACTATGTCTAGAAAAGGAACCAGCTTCGAATTTGAGAGGCATGGTTTCTCCTAGAAATAAAATTGTTTACAAAAGTATATTGATCCATACCCGAAAATCATACGCTCGACTAACACTGTCTGCTTTGTAAATAGAACCTCGAAACC
Organism: Dolomedes plantarius; assembly: GCA_907164885.2. Taxonomy (NCBI): domain Eukaryota; kingdom Metazoa; phylum Arthropoda; class Arachnida; order Araneae; family Dolomedidae; genus Dolomedes; species Dolomedes plantarius. The sequence goes on along the minus strand of OU015496.1, from coordinate 119,556,091 downwards.
TCAAGAGTGTCTTCAAAACGAGAAATTCGTTCAGAGCTACAATAAATATTTCGACTCGCGATGACGAACTTAGCTGCACAAGTTACAATTTTGAAACAGTCCTCTGAAAAAAAAAGAACATTTCTCCAAAAACCAAGAAGGAAGTTTCCCTCCTCAAGAACCTGCAAATGAATCAATATATATAAGTTCCAGCAAAGTAAACTAGTAATATACAACAAGCAAAGTGAAAAAAAAGGATCTGTCTCAAAATAATTTTGAGAGATCGCCTAAAATTTCTTCTTTGTATTATGCAAATTAGCTCGAAATTTTTCGGGCACACCGCTATTGCCGTTATCACGTTTTTATTCCTATGTCTCACACAAAATGTTTCTCTCTTAAAAAAAATCTTTTTGATACGTCAAAGAACGGTAACGGTTGCTCACAACCTGAACGTTTTATGAAATCTTCAAGAATCTTTTTGAAATCTTTGGACCACCAGGTTACGACTTGAATTCGTTCGGGAGAAACGAAACTATTCAGTATCTAACATGCATCCTCTGACATAAAATAAAAAAGTTTAGATGTGCAAATTAAAATTTAAAGGTAATAAAAGGGAGGGACGGAATAAATTTTAACACTTCTTTTCATTTCATTCTTGATAAATAATCATATAAAGTTACTTTATAAATATGCTATCATTTCACTTTTATATGTAACATGTATCTGCAATATTAAGCATCATATTCTCAAGTCGGACACTTGGTGGTCTGCTTTCAGCTTATATTCAATACTTAATGCTAAAATCACGAGACATTTTAGGAGTTCTCTTAAAAACCAAGCGCATTGTCTTTTAACGCTTATAAATTAAATCAAAAGACGGTGCGATCATTCCATCATGTATGTTCTTAGTGTATGAGGCTTACAAGCTAACCATACACTAGCCAGTGGTCATATCACGCAAGCCAATATGAAAGTTCTGACAGCTGAACGGTTTCCCATTTCCTAAAACATACACAAATATTTTTTAAGCTGACTTTGAATGTAACAAAATGGACTATATATAAAAAAAATTAGCATATTAGTAAGATATAAGAAAGATATAAGAAAAATAAAGAAAAAAGAAAAAAAAAGATGTCAACGCCGGTGCATATTGTGCTTGAGCGTAATATGACCACGAAATTTAGTAACTTGTCCACGTTATGTTTGTGGTCAAGTTTTCACAAGTGCTCTTATCTAGCTCTAAGTCGTTTAAACAGGAGAGTGGTTAAATGGTTGCCGTAGGATGAGATATCAAATTGTAAGAAAGTTGGTCAAGAGTAGAGGACTTAACGATTAGTGCCTGAGGTAACGCTAGAAGAGAAAGTAGAGTACTGCCTAAAGACGGTTTAGACTAAACCTATCACACTTAAAGACATCCATTATCATTGCAGGAAATTAATTCATTAAGCTGTAGTTTTATTTCTCAAAGAGCAGGGCTTGAACATTAATAAAAGGAAAACTATTCAATGCGTATAGAAATTTCGTAGGATCTGATAGATCATACTTAGCTTCTTTAGATCTGCTTCGACATTACACTCAAAAATCACCTCGAAATTTATCTGAATTAGAGCTTTAGGAATAGGCCTTTTTTGCAAATTCCAGGCGCATGATGAAATAACAACAACAACAAAATGCATCATGCCTGTTCATACTTTAGAAACGCACATCGTTACTGATTTTTCTTAGGTAACTATAAATATTTTTGGCTCAAAATTTTAGACTGTTTCCATGCGAACTCTCTTTTAGAGCGTTTCAAGCCCTGGCCAAACGTAAACTCGTAGTCAACGTAGATTAGTACTAAAATCAGCAAAACAAACAAAAAAAAGATGCTTTAAACCTATCTGTAGGAATTCATAGGACACTAAAATCATTACACTTAGAAATTTTCAATGTAGCTTTCTGCCATAGGATTTACTGTTCTCTTTCCTTGAACAGTTTTGACTCAGTTAAACCTGCCATCTCAACTGAAAAGCTTTTGCCTGTTAAGATTTTAAGGTAAGATAAAAGAGGAAGAGCAAAAACTGAACTAGGTAGGTATAGATAACGGTGTCTCAACACGCAGGCCTCGGTTATTCCAGTAGTAGATAGGAGGAAAACATAAAAACAGACTCAAAAAAAAAAATATGTTCCAAGCTTTCCGTCTCCAGTTTAGATCGTAATAGAATCAGTATGCGTCCAACTACACAAAGTAGCTCCATCCAGTTGGTGAGTATAGGGCAGTTTTTGTATGCAATGTTTCGCTAACAAACCTTTATTCTGCCGATGGCAACGCTTAAACTTAAAATAATATAACAAGGGCGGACTTTGAGTGCTTGAAAAGAGAAGAGCACGCCAAAACACCTAATTTATGACACAGTCGTTAAAATAGGGGAAAACTGAAACTATTCCAATTTTTTTTCGCCGATTCTTACGGATGCTTGAATTAATTTATGCTACTCGGCTATTTCGGAGCATCCCATATGGTATCTACAAGCAAAGTTATTTACTAAATTCCCATTAACGATTATCTCTGAAATATTGGGATTTATGAGAACATCTCATCAATTTACCAAAGATCTGCTGATGCATTAACGCAATATATCATTAATAAATAAAATAAAATAAAAGTTTTACTGCGGAAATTTTGCAGCTTAAACTATATGATTAACTACATTAACTACTTTTTGATTTACCGCCCTGAATTCGCTACTTCCTGTATGCAAGCTTAGCAGTTCTATTGCTTTGCTTTCAAAAGGTTAGATGAGTAGTTTAAGTAACAAAAAAAAAAAAAGAAACAGATTTGCCAACCTAAATACACATTCTATATATTAGGTTCCAATGATACAGATTTGTCTGAAAAATGCGCACTGTATCAGGAATGTAGTGAAAGATAATGCATAAAACAGATAAAAGGTATTTACCACGAGAATTAGTATCGAAGAAGCACTTTGACAAGGGCCTTAAAATTGTAAATTTAATGTGAGTGAAATTTCCATTGCTTATACGGTGCGCATACATTAATTTCTGAGAACGAAACGTAGCATTACTATACCTAGAATAGAAGTAAGAAAATAATAAAAATTTTATTCTTCAGAAATAAACCAAATGTTCCGTCCGAAAAAACAGCACTTAAAGAACCTAAAAGCTTAATTTTGTAACAAAATATAATTTTGAAATGACTTAGTTAAAAAGATTAGGAAAAAATAAATATTGCAAAATGATAATTATTTACAGATTTTAATTTTTAATAAAAAAATCTGTCTGGAATATTTAGTTAGACACGACGATAAATACTTCACATTAGCAAAATAAAAAAAAATTAACTTTAAAAAAGTTCCAATCATGATCAAATATATTTGTCAAACAACTTTGATCAACTGTTGAAACAGCTGCTTATATTTCCTCCGCTGATATACGTTGCTATCTTTAAGTCTATTAATTTTCCAAATGCACCTGCTGGTAAAAACTTTTTTCATACCTCTACGTAAAACTAAAGGTAATTAAACATATTTTTTTACTTATTTAGCAAGAACGCATAACATTCTCAACAGATGAAGTTCACTAAGTGAAGAAAAGAAGTGCATTCCAAGAAAGTAATACTTTTTTAATACATTAGATGCCCTAAACATTCCCACATGCACTGTTTTCAATAAAAAACTATTTGTTCTCTCCCAACACTCCTCATATACAAGTTATCACAACTAACCTCGCTTTGACGAACTTGTTTCACTAATTTATTTGATCATGAAGTGTAGAAAGCGGAGAGTGAACTCAATACATACGGTTGGCATGCCTGTAATTGTTGGTATGTTCTAGAAAACACAAAAAAGGGGTAAAATTAATTAAACCAGAAAGTTCCAACGATCAACGAAGCAGGTTGAACCGACCGTCCTGGTGCTATCCATTTTTTCATTCCCATACTGCATGAATTAATTAGCATATTGAAGTGACACCACGTAAAGTGAACCTGATTGCTGCATCAGCCACGTAACAATTATCGAGAATCTCTCTGGTCAACCTTCACATCTGTCGGGATTGACAGCAAGTGAAGATCATAAGAGGAAGCCGAGAAACAACTGGTTGACATAGTGTCTATTTCTTATATTGCAAGTGATGGCATCCAAAAAACAACCTAGCATCACCAACACCGACCAGTTTTGTTTCCGCCAAGAAATGCACATCTTGCTGGGTTATATTTATAAGGTTCGGAATCGGTACACCAGATTGATTGAAATAAGCTTATCTTTTTTCTTTGTCAGGATTCGCAGCAAACAGGGTACACTCTATGTAGTTCCACCTCAACTTTCGAAAGTATGCACGTTCTAATGTATGCATTGCATTGTTTCTACTTTAAATCTGTTGCAAAGTTGTTCTGTTGTGCAAAATGTGATAAAAACATTTACGATATAAAAAAAAATATATGCAAACATATCCCAGGTTACAAATATTTCTTTTTCTGCCTTTTCTCGAGTTGTACTGCCCCTCCTCTTTATGAAAAAAACCTAGGTCGGGTGAGCTCTTTAATGTCGCCCAACCACCGCACCATACCACTCTCCAGAAATGTAGAAAAGCGCGCTCAAATAAAGTTATGTTTCGTTTTAAAAGTGATGTTGCTCCTTTATTGCGTGTTTTAACTGCTATTGCCTGACACTTCTACACACATGAACATACTGGTTGTAAAATCTCGATCAAACTCAGTTACATATTTTTTATTCATATTTTCAATTTGAAACACCATACACGAGTGTGATATATGACAGCTGTTGCGGCGAACGACTCAAGCATCCATTTAATCTATTTCAAATACTTCCTGCATAGCGTTTCATGGAAAGCTTAAATTATACGACACTGTAACTATAGTAATTCACATTTTTATAAATAAATATATCCAATAAAAGATAAATTTATGCAAACTATTTCGTCTTTTTTATTGAAAGACATTCGTACGCCACGGAGAACGTTCAATACGTAATGCTTCTGCAGAATTTGAGAAATTACTTTGTGGGCAGGCAGGCCACAAAACATCTAACTCTATTTCAGTGCTTAAGGTATCTGCCTACGATCGAATCACATTTTTTTCAACAATAGACAGTACTGATTAAATACATAGATTTTTAGTTCAAATGGGATATAAAATCGTGAAAACAAATATAATTGTGGTAAAAATTTCATTACATTTTAAAATATAGGGAATTTTTTTACACATTTTTAGTACAATGGAGTGCTTACGCCGGAGACCTTACAACTCCATTCAATTCAATATATTTTACTTTCCTTAATACTATATACTACTGTGACACTTACCTGTGTTCTGAATTAGAAGTTTTACAATATTTCCGAAAATCACTGAAATATACCATAAAAAGGGGGGGAAACACTGATTTTTTCTTTTAATTACAGGTATAGGACAAAATAATAGGAAAACCTAGGCGAAAATGCACAATTTTCATTAGCAGGGGGTTGAGCCAACCTTGTACTTAATTACATCTTGCACTCGACGTGGTATTGACAAATAAAGGTCATACACAAAGTTCAAGGGTATTCACACCCATTCCTCAGGCAGAGCGGTCTCGACATCAGATAGTGTACGTGGAAGAGAAAAACGAGCATAGACTTTGTTCTCTAAAAACTCCACAAATATTCAAAGACGTTGAAAGCAGGGGAATGAGGACACCACATGAGATATTCCACTTCATCATTATGCTCATCTAACCATGTTTGAACACAGCGAGCCGTGTGAACAGAGGTATTGTCATCTTGGAACACAGGACGTTCTCCGGGAAACAGAGTCTGAAACATAGGATAGAAAAGATCTGCGAGAATACTGCGATAATTCTTGCTTGCGATCTTTCCCCTCAGGACTAAGAGTGGCCCCAAGACACGCCACGATATCGCGCCCCATACCATCACAGAACCCCCTCCATGTTTCACGGTAGGAACCAGACAGTCAACATGAAATGCTTCTGCCGGTGTTCGCCAGACGAACACACGTCCGGTGGTCTGAAATATTGTAAATGACGATTCGTCAGACCAGATGACCTGTTCCCATTGCTGTTACATCCAGTTTGGGTGGTCCCGGCACCTCTGTCGTCGCTTATAGCATTCCGCGGCGATGCTAACGTCTTTGAAATAGCCACTCTACCATGAATGATCGCAGCATGCAGCTCCCGTTGAAGAGTTTTGGTGGATAAGGGGTTCTGGAGATGAGTATTCATCTGCAGCAGTGTAGTCGTTTTTGGGCGACTATCCTCTTCAACACTCGTCGGTCGACTTCGACTTTCGCCCACTGTTCTGCTTCGCAGAGGACACCTTTCTCAGGTTCGAGTAGGCTGCCATAACCCTTGACACAATGGTCCTTGAAACACCCACAAAGTTGGCTGTTCTCGACACGGACGCTCCAGTGAGGCGAGCTCCAATGATCATGCCTCTTCGCACGTCAGACAGGTCGGACATAATGGCGCTTCGCTGGGAACAGAACATTCTCATACAACTGTCACACTCTCAAATGCTCGACTGATACCTTTCCTTTCGCCGGCACTATCTGATTGACTGTTGCGACACGGGCGGGGTTGTATTGGACGATCGAAGTAAAACACATTTCGAAATGGGTGTTCCTATTATTTTGTCCTATACCTGTATATCTTTATAAGTACCTGTAGAATTATTAAAGTATCACATATAGCTTAGCTTTTAATTCGAAACGTAGTTAGTAATATGCCAAACACTATCGCAAAATTTCATTAAATATATTGAAAACTTTCTAAATGATTAGCTTTCTCGTTTACAAAAGTCACTGAAAAATGAATTTTCCAGAAAATGCATTTAAAGATGCTAACTCCGGTCTCTCAGTATCGCTTTCGGTTTATTAAATTGGCCATAAATTCTATTAGAAACAAAAACAATGATAGTTAATTTATAGAAATAACAAGGCCTGATTAGATGGAAGTGGTTGCAATTCTTCGAGAGTCCTTAACGTTTCCCATCAGATATTTTTAATCTAATTTTACTCTTCGAATGCCTCATCTTTGCCATAGTCGTTCACAAATGTAACTAGGGCCAAAAAGCGATGACATGAATAGGATGTGATGGTGAAGAGAGGAATATTTTTCTCTGAGGAGATATATCTTAAAAGTTTACGATCTTGTGGGGCCATATTGTTAACTGGCAAAGGTCGCATGCCGCCCGCGAGTTGGACAGGCCTGATATAGACGCTCATTCGGTTCCTTCTATAAAGATCAAAAAGAAAATTATCCAAACGGCAATGAGTGAGGAGTAAAGAATTTAAACTAATAAACCCTCTATATATCGTCTAATATTTCACTCAGATACTATAGAATATGGGCTGTTTCAGTGGTAATTGAGAGTTAACCAGTCTCCAACACGTTCTAAGTTAAAATGAGAAAACTATGTACCGTTTTGAAATATCAGACAAACCTAAACGTTGCATTTTTTTTTTTCATTGACTCTTCGGATAGTGGTGAATAATTTTTAACCCCGCCATTTTGATTTCAGCAAAGTATTTGACACCCTTTCTTTTTTAAACAAAAAGTTTCCAAAAAAATCTTATTTGACCTACATCTTTTTTTAAATTTTTATTAAAGCAATAGCACCTAGACTTACATCTATACACTATTATATGCAACTGAAATACAACAAGCAAACATAAGAAACAAAACACAAAACAAAATGGCATATAGAAATCTTGGAGTAGAAACAACAGTCTAATTGTGCTGATATCCATTCGTCCTCATCAGTTTCTTGGCCTCCCAATAGCTGCCATAAAGACAGTTACTTAATAATACGAAACACAGAGGCAAATGCTGTGCATCTATAGACACTTCCATACCACAAAGAGTACAGTTTGGGCTTTCGAGAATACCTAACCTGAAAAGGTATTTAGGCAAACAATTGTGTCCCGTGGCAAGTCTAACTGCAGCAACACTTGTTCTTGGTGTTTGAGGGGATATATAATATTGCATCTTTCCATTCCTTATTTTGCATACCTCTTAATTTTCTCTTTTCATACAGAGAATTCATTTTTCTCTTTATAATTCTTGATGCAGAAATGAAGGGGATTTCCGTAATCGATGTTTATGTTATCTGAGTCCCTTTTTTGGCTAGTTGGTCAGCCATTTCATTCCCGTGGATTCCACAGTAGGGCAGATAAAATGTATTACAGAGTCCTAAAATTAACTGAGAAAAATTCGAGAATTTTCATTATTATTATTTATTTGTTTATTTTTATTTAAGGAACATTATGTGGCAACAAATTCCTTTCTGAAAAATTTTACTCTTAAAAATTCACTTAATACATTCCAACAACATGCGCATGATCATCCTAACTCCTTTAAAATCATTTTATAACCTTTTTAATGGAGTATCTCCTATTTCTTTTTCGTGCACTTTATGCATTATCATTAGCACGTTTTTCAGAATTTCTTAGCCTTCCTATATTACGCATATGCATTGAGTATATGATCAAAGCTAAAAAATGCTCGATGTTTAAGCACTTTCAAAGAGAGAACCGCTTCATCTACGCCTAATGAGAATGTTTCAGTTCCAACAAACACTGTTACAAGTCAAACTTTCCTGTATAACATCATTCAAGTCCCCATTTGTATTTTGCATTCTCCCACGTAAATAGTTTATCTGTGAAAGCCAAATCTTCCAACACTTTGCTAATACTTCCGTAACTGCCAACACAAGACTACTGTTTACATAATTTTAATTTGAAATTTATCTAAAGTGCTCTAAATAAACAATTTTAATTTAAAATAAATTATAGTTTAAAATTTAAATTAATAAAATTTAACTACTGAAATAAAATTAAATACACTATGAAGATAATTTTTATAAAAGAAATTTAACTTAAAAACTAGAGTCAAAAAGAGTATAAACATTGATATTACGTATTCCTACTGTGTAGACATAACAAACAATAGAAAACGTTTTTTAACGTTTCAATGTAAACGTGTTTTTTTTTCCATTTAAAGCTTTTTTAATAAATAAATGGGAAAAAATGTTCTTCCTAGAGAGCTCTAAAGAAAAGTAGATCATATGACTCTTTTTTAAATAAAAAATCACAAAATTGATGGGGTTTTTTTTTTTTTAATGGATTTATTCTCTGGATTACCTCATTTATAAATCAATTTTATCTTTCAAAGGCTAAAATCTGGAAACCAGACTCGACCTGGAGTTTCCAAGAAAGAACATGTACACACTCACATATATATAGCAATCATTCTTCAATATTCCATTAACAAAATACCGGTCTTCAGCACCTGAGTCTGCGAGTTCAAGCCTACACTGACCATGATTTTTTTGTTAGTTCGGAATCGGCTTTCAACTTTACAAGTCGGTTTACCCCATATGAAAAAAAAATTTTAAATCGACTTAAGATTGGGATCTTATGGTCCGAAGGTAACATTCCTTCGGTGGGAACATGATTCTTTTCCCGCTTAGGGGGAACATCTGCCTGGAAGGCAGATATAGATGAAATATCTCTTTCCTAAATATTCCTAACTAGAAATTAAGAAGGTACTAGTTGGTACCCGTCATAACATGACGGCTAGATAGTAAATAAATGTACTAATACTCAAATTATACTCAACACATCATTGCCAAATGTTGAAAATCATAATAAAGCGCAGAAACAAATTAATGTGCTTAAGTGACCTCGTGCTTAGTGAGTATCTAAAGCCAGATTTAAAAATGTCACTGAGCATGCACAGAAAGCAATTTTTTTTAATCGTAAATTATCGCTAATTAAACAGTGCGAAATAAACAATTTCCATCAGGTTTAGTCTTATATTTTACAAACATAATTATCATAAAAATAAAAATGGCAGAGAGAGATCTAGAGAGACTCCTCGGAATAAACGTGTTCATCACTAAAACATGTCACTGAGCATGCGCACAAACAGTGAGTTTCTAAAAACAGATTTAAACATGCCACTGAGCATGCGCAGAAATCAATTTTTTTAATTGTAAATTATCGCTAATCAATAGAAATTGCGGTTACAAAAACCAAATTTAACAAATCTACAGATTTCAGTCTCTCGTTTAAGACCAAAATTAAGTCAATTCATACAGTAGTTTTCTCTCACGGACAGACCAAAAAGTCGGCTTAGCAACTTAAATATATAGATTTGTGGTTAATAACATTTCATGGTACCCACAATCGTCAAACCATTTCTCCTTAATTCTTGACCAGCTTCTATTGAACAGAACCATTCATCACAGATTATATTACGGTTCGTTTTGTAGAGGCATTTGGTTAGTCGAACGTGTGATTGAGTTGGGATTTTAAATTTTGCTCTGATTAATCTAATTGTTACCTGAACCATAGAAGGCTGACGTCACGAATCACCCTTCCACACTGAAGACAAGATGTTGACTGAAGCATCTGTAGACTCACAGTACCCAAGATCGAGGGGGGGGGGGGTTAGAGTTGAATAAAGAAACCATAGCTACCCGAGAGGCAAATGCTCCCACCGAAGGGCTAAGATAAAATCTTTATACTGCATCCAAGTTATTAGTAAAGTTCAATTACTGGCGCCCACATGTTAATAAAATTAGTACAGAACTGAATATTCATGGTATGAATTAATTTAACAATAATAAAAAAAGTAAGAAATTGAAAATATCTTACATACCTAACAAAACACAAAATATTTCTTTATAAAAATCCTCCCATAAATTTGAGGTGCGTCTTACGGTCCGAAAAACACGGTACATTTCAAGGCAAGGCAAGGTAAGGTAATAGGTTTAAGGAGTTCATGGCGGGGAGGAACGTGCCCCACTTTAACCTCCGATCGAAAAGATAAAAATCGGAACTGAAAATTTCGAAGCTAAATATAGCAGCGACAATCTTAGAATTTTGCCGGCGAACGGCAAATTCCGCGAACAATCGCTCGATATGCCGCCGCCAGGAGATATTTTCCCTTTCAAAACAGGGGGATATACATTTCACGAATTTTATCGTTGGTTCTTCAAGAGGCGAATTATCATCGACTTCACATTGCCGGCTCGATAAACATCAGAAGGGTATATCCTCGTCACACAATAGGATAGTTCCATGATTTTAAAATAAATCATTAGCTTCTATCCCACTTATACACTTTTTGTGGGAGAAGGAGACTGTTCCGAGCGTGAAGTTCAGGTTTTGCCGATTGGCAGCGCTGGAAAAAGATTTGAAGGGAATTTTCCCTCCGCTTGCTTACATTCAGAATAGAACCGGATGGAATTTCCCCACCTTTTGGACCATGATAACTGTGTAGGAAAAAAATTTAATTTTGAATGTTTTATAAGTGTAGTGGCTGTCCTTGTCCAATAAAAGTGTTGTGTATTACGAACTTGGATTTCTTTGAACCGTTGACAAATGGATTACAACGAGAACAGCGACATTTGGCGCGTAACTTACATAAAATTAAAGGTACTAAAGTTGACCGAAAAGTTAGTGAAAGCTAATGAAATTGGAAAAACTAAATTTAATTACTAGGAAACGTACATAATTGTATCAATGGGTGTATCAATGGCACGTCCATTAAGGCTGCTGTGTACTAACCCTATCGGATTCCCACACCTCAATGTTAACATATGGAGAAAATTTGTGTACCATTTACGGCTACATAAATGCTGATAATCAAATAAAAAGGGGTATTTTCAGATAGCCTGAACTTTTCTGCACCTTGCAACAGGATTCATTTTATAAATTTCATCTACCAAAGGAATTTAGGAGAGTTTAAAATACACTATACCAGATTTTTCCCTCGAATAATTTAAATTTTAAAATATTATTCAAATTTTAAAAAAAAATGACCCAAGGTATAAAATTTCTTTATCTATAACGGAGTACAATTTTTTTCAATCCATGTCGGCAATCCTTGGACAAATTTTCTCCATAGGTTAAGATTGAGGTGAGCCAATCCAATAGGGTTAGTACACGGCAGCCTCAACATCGAAAATCCATTTGATTTGTCCTCTTCCTCAAAAGCCAATTGTACCAATCTGCCAAACTAATTCACTTCTAAAACTGACGACTGTATCTAACTTCCCAATTTGATGCTTTGATTTCTTAATCTGATTCTAATTTCAATACATCAGCGTTTAGAAAACCTTTGCACCTTCAATGTCTCTTATTCCCGATCTAATCATCCTCCGCGTCGATGAAGTCTGCTTACTACATTTACATGAACCGCCTTTATTAATGTTCGGCACTTTTTTTCTCAGCTCTGTAATTAACAATCAAATATTTGCCTATTTTAGCAAAGGTTTGATCCCGTGATCATAGATAAAATTGTCGAAAACTTCAGTCCCCCCCCCCCCCCTCTAGAGTCAATGCAAATATGGAATATCTTAACCGTCCCTCATATCTGAGACAGTACCATTTCTTCCGAACAACGTAGAAAGGACCTATTTCATCATTTCTACTAAGTATGTCGAACCACTTCGTGGAAGATACGTAAATTATGCGTTGCATATGCAAGGAATCATAAATTCAACGCTAATAAAAATAGTTTTTTTTTCAGTTTTACGTAAATGTAGTAACTTTTGTGCACAAAGTGAAATGAAGGGAATCATTTCCATTGCACCACACTTTTCGGCAATGCTGCTAGCAAAATTGCTGTTTCCAGACTCAATATAGAAGTTTTAGAGAATATTTCAGAGCAATCATACTATTTTCTCGTAACTTTTTATCACTGCAAATAGTATAGCAACTTGGCTTTATCTATTCAGAAACAGGGCTTCAAAATTTTCCCCCAAAGATTTTTTTTTAAATATTTATGTAGGGTGTTTGGTTCGTCTAATCTTTTAATGCAATAAACTGACACCTCAATAATAAACTTAAATTCAGGATGACTCATAAAGTCTGTTAATAACAATAACAACAAATATTTATTTAGCTGACATCACAATTCGTCATCTGATTACAAGAACTAGGTAACTCGATTCTTCAAGTTCTTGAAGATCTCAAATGTCTACTTCTTGCAGTGAGAAAATACATGTCGTTCTGTTTGTCTAATTATTACACTAGCCAACAGGTGGCATTAGGTTAGCAGCAAAGTGAGTTGTCCAGTTATGTAATTTAGCTATAAATAGCCAGATATCTCAAAAATATTTTTTTTGGAGTTACCTAGTTCTTGAACTCAGGTGATGGATTGTCATCACATGAAACACAAGAATTGACCTCTCAAGGTAATAATGTTGTCAGGCACTCAACAAGCTAGAACCGATCACACATAAACCAATTTTTTGGTGCAGCAATCATCCAACATGGGAGCTTTCCTATCACCGGACCATCTATCCATAGTAGGCCTAATTGTTTCCCCTTCAGCACAGTAGCCTTTATGCTAGGCCAAAATCCCCAGGTTCTCTTCCCCATTCACTCCTAGGAACTTATCCCTTCAACATCAGAACCCAAGAGCCTCCGCTCTGTACCACCTCCAAATTTCTTCTCTTTGCTTCGCACTGGACCCCTTCTTCTCTTGCTGGTCCCTATGCCCCGATGAGCTAGGTGATCATTCTGGATCCCACATTTATGTTTGTTGAGTTTAATTTAAAAACTAGTTAAAACACACATATGTTTAGATATAACTTTTTTTTCTCCTCACCTGCTTTATATATAACATACCAGCTGAATACCTGTGCTTCGCTATGGAGTACATTCAAATAAAATACAACGGTCAATGTATGCAATTAATGCCAAAAAATTATATATATATATAAAATAACCGTAACGGATATTTTTATAGACAAAATAATGTAGAAGAAAATATTCAAATAAAATACAACAGTCAATGTATGCAATTAATTTGTATGTTTAATATCCATAAAACATACTAATTTGAATAAAATTCTTAGAAAAACTTCCATCTCAATTAGTCTAGTGGTTAAATTTTATCTTTTACTATATTTTAATATTTTTTTTGTCAATTTATTTCGTTGTTATACACATGATGCAAAATTAATTTAAAGTCTCACAAAAAGAAAAGAAACCACGTGATCAGCATTTAATAAATTAAATTCTAAAAATTAATCTTTAAAAATTCACCAAAAAACAGAAAATAGAAGTAAAGATTCGAAAAAGATTTCATTTTACAGGAATTTTTATGATCTTTCTTGTGATATAAATTTTATAACCCTCAAATTATTATTTTAAATGCAAACTTTAAAGAATGTTACAAAAACAGCTTAAAAATTTAATTTAAAAAATCCAAGAAGAATTTTTCAAAATTTTCTCTTAGTGCACCCCTACACTTTAAGAAGAATCGCCTTGCAAAGTTTCAGCCCTTTAGGTCCAGCGGTTTGGTCTGTGCTGCGTTATCTGTCAGTCAGTCAGTCAGTCAGTTACGGAACTGTTTTATATATATAAATGTTGGAATTTATCCGCGTAACCCAGGAAAAAGGTAACCTTCAGAGGTCTCTGTTGTAGACTCTGTTGTCTAACTGTAAAATAACGGTAAGTGTCATTTGCATGAGGAATATGATATGCATTTAATAAAACAAAAGCATAGCTGCCAACCTCCTCCCAAGAAAAAAATAAGGAACACAGCGCGCAACGGAATTATTTAAAAAAAAAATAAAATAATAATAATAATAATAATATGTTGTATAATATTTTTTAGCACAAGAATAGAACTGTAAAAGTTCGTTTTCAGACAATTCTTTGACAAATTCTGATGTTTCGGATCCTATAACTAAATCTTGTCATCCTTCTGATTTTTAAATACACTGGTGAAATAAATTAAGAGAATTTGCATATTTTATCGAATTTCATGAAAAGAACTGAACTGAATGTAAAACCACTGCTTCTAGACAAAAATGCAAATCTTGTACGTCAAATACGTAAGCGTACACGTGTGTGTAGGCGGAGCCAGTAGAGAAACAGGCTTTATAAGCGCGCGTAAGTTAAGACGCATTTCGTTCGCTAGCACACCTCGGCGAATTTCTTGGTGTTATTTTGCAGCAATCGATTAATTTCAAATTGTAACAGCAAAAATGAGTAACCACCAACGTTCATATGATGGAATGAGGTGGCGAATTGTGTGGAGGCTAGAAGCAGGCCAATCTTAAGTCCAAATTTGTAGAGAGTTCAATTAACGCCCAGCGTCGTGTGTAACTTATGGAAACAGTTCCAGGATACCGGATCCATCGAGAGAAAGCCTGGGCAGGGTCGTCCAAAAGCCACGACGGCCAGAGAAGATCGCCATTTGTCGATTATAGCGAGGCGTAACAGGAGTGCTACAGCTTCTCAGCTCTCTTGTGACTTGTATGCAGCCACAGGAACCCGTGTATCAAGGGTGACTGTTTCCAAAAGACTTCATGAGAGAGGGTTGTTTGCGAGAAGACCTGCTGTTTGCGTCCCGCTCACTTCTACGAACAGGAGAATCCGTTTATCATGGTGCAGAGAGCATAGAGATTGGAGTATGGATCAATGGGCGACCGTTCTCTTCACTGATGAGTCCCGGTTCAGCCTAAACACCGATTCTCGCCGTACATTCATATGGAGAGAACCAGGGACCCGCTACCTACCCTCCAATGTCCGAGAAATCTACCATTACGGCGGAGGAGGTTTAATGCTCTGGGCAGGCATCATGTTGGATGGCCGCACACCTCTCCATGTCTTTGAAAGAGGCACTGTGATTGGTATGCGGTACAGGGATGAGGTCTTGGAGCCCTGTGTCCGCCTTTTCAGGGGTGCAGTTGGCCCCGAGTTCATTTTAATGGACGATAACGCGAGGCCACATACAGCTCTTCTGGTCAACGAATTTCTAGAGAGTGGGGATATTCGCCGGATGGATTGGCCAGCCAGATCTCCAGACCTTAACCCTATAGAGCAGGGGTTCTCAACCTTTCAGGCTCTACGCGCCCCCCCCCCTTTGAACACTGATGCGAGGTTACGCCTCCCCACCACCACCACCATATGTGGTCAATACAAGTATAGTACAATCGGAATTTGAAACTGAAGTTGGTTATTAAAAGAAAATATAGAATAGATAATTTCATACACAAAATTTATTACTACTCATATCTTAATTTGGAACATATTATTATTAGAACATATGAAATCAAAGAATTAAATACAGATCAAATATATTTGAGGTAATCAAGGATCTAGGTGAGGTTGGCATGTAATACCAGTCACTTTCACAACATTGATGAGGGGGCTGGCACTATTTGTCCTTGACAAGTTTTTGAATATTAGGTTGTAACTGTGACAAAGCACACCTCAGGTCACTTTCACATCCAGACGTACGAAAATTATCGTATTTTTACAATTACGACAACTATCGTGTACGACAATTATTGTGTTCGTGTTCGTATGTCGAAAATACGTTACGGTTACATTGTGACCGCAAAATTGAGTACAATAAATGACAGTTTTATTTTTTATTTTAAATCTTTTTTAACTCACGCCTCCCTTGAAATTCTTCTACGCCCCCCCTACCGGTCCGTGGATCAAATAGTACCGGGCCGCCCAAGGAACATCAAATTATTTCACTTTTATTTACTGTGGTGTATTTCTCTCGGGTTACTGCGACTTTGTGCTAATTTATACCTTTGTAACAAAAGAAATCTTGTAACTATTTTAAATTAGTTTATTGTTTATTAAACATTTCAAGATTATGAATTAAAATTGCAGTCGTAGCTCCCCTCAGCGGGCCGCGGTAAAATTATCAAACGTTGACCGGTCCGCGGCGATTAAGAGGTTGGGGAGCACTGCTATAGAGCATGTCTGGGACGCTCTGGGGAGGGCAATTGCAACTCGCAACCCCCCTCCGAGAACCATCCAGGGAATGAAAACAGCGTTGCTAAACGAGTGGGACCAATTGCCACAGGAAATGATAAACTGCCTTATTTCAAGCATGAAGTCCCGCTGCGAGACCTGTATATCTGTAATAGGGGACCATACCCCCTACTAACCCATTTTTTTTGTTTATTCTGCAACCGCTGTTTCATACCTTCCGACTTCAACGAGTGTTACGCACGATCATGCGTATGTATTACAATTATTGAATGGTTATTTGTTTTGTATTGTATCAATGTATGTACATATCAAATTTCATTAAAATCGGTACAGTAGTTCTAGAGATAATCGACCAAGTCTGCAAATTCTCTTAATTTCTTACACCAGTGTACATCAAATTTCACATTAAATACACATTTAGACCTACACTGCTGGCCACCCAAATTGCAACACCAAGAAAGATAAGAGATATCACAACAAAATTTATTTTGTAGATAACATGTTGACCAAGTATCAAATGATTAAATTTATAGACTTCTGTGAAGTGTGGTTCCTGCCAAAATCAGTAGCCAGAGTAGCCGCCATTGTTGGAGATCACCGCTGCCACACGCCTCGGCATTGATTCAAAGAGACTTTGGATGAGTTCTTGGGGTACTGCAGACCAAGCAGCTTCCACACGTTGCCAAAGTTGATCTGCTGTGGCAGCTGGGGATGGAATCTGGGTCAATAGTAGAGCAACTATCTACCACATGTTTTCTATCGGCGAAAGATCCGGAGAGCGAGGCGGCCAGGGAAGCAATTCAATCTGGCGATTGACGAAGAACCGTTGGACAAAGCGTGCTATGTGTGGTCGCGCATTATCCTGTTGAAATATGGCTGTGGGCAAGCCCTGAAGGTAAGGAAGGACAACTGGCTCCAACACCTCGGAGATGTAGCGCTGGCTATTTAAAGTACCAGCAATGCGTACTAGAGGTGTGCGAGAGTGATATCCAATACCGCCCCATACCATAATACCCGGTGCAGGACCAGTATGGCGGTGCATAACGCAGCTGTTCAGCATCCTCTCTTCACGGTGTCTCCAGACTCGAATGCGACCATCGTGGTGTTGCAGACAAAAGCGTGACTCGTCAGTAAAGACAATTTCATTCCATTCTGCCGTCCACATCCTTCTATCATCGCACCATTGGCGGCGGAGACGTCTGTGGTTCTGCGTCAAGGGTAGACAAAGCAATGGACGTCTTGCGGACAGACCACTCTGCTGTAAACGGCGTCGAATGGTACGCGCAGACACTGGATGATGCGTTACAGACTGCATGTGTAGTGCTATGGTTCGTGATGTGACTGAGCAATCCGTCACTGCCATACGCACAATTTGCCTGTCATCACGTGAAGTGGTGCGCTGAGGTGGATGCGATCGAACGTGCCGGTCCGTCGTACCCTCCTGCATCCAACGATCACATATCCGCATTACAGTTGTTTAGTTTCGTCCAACGTCGTGTTGGTACCGATTTCCCTGAAAGATAATCCACAATCTCGGTAGGCCACTGTCCTTCCTCTGTCGAATTCGGATACTTGATCAAAAGATGATCGCTGTTTTCGACGAGGCATAATTGATCGTTTTTTTTTTTTAAAACCACAAGAAAAACACAATTGCCGAACTTGAAATCGTCGAAATCTCCAAGCCTTAAATAGCGCTTTGAAGTGGCGCCACAGGCGCGCGTGATGTGCGTCTGCGCTGAAATTCTAATCATTTGCATATCTCACCTCCGCTAATGCATGTTGTAAATTTCATGTTATTTGCATGTTTCCTTCAGGGTGTTGCATTTACAGTGGCCAGCAGTGTAGTTATGACAGATATTTTCCTAAATCTTGCCAACAATTTAAAAAAATTCAACAACTCTCTTCTCATCTTGTGAATTTTCGGCTCTTCACTTTGAAACATCACATTATATGTTTCATAAATGACAATCACATTTTTCACAAAAAAATGCTAAAGCATGATCAAGATTTGAGTTTCCTGTAAGAAAAATTCTTTCTTCCCGCTGCAATATGAGTTTATTATTGGTAGATGATGGTGACTCTGCAAGTGATTTTACTGTTTTTGCTGATTTTTGAGAAGCACATGAGGTTGGTTTTAACTGTTTTACAGAGTTGGGTAAAGCACTTGACATTAATTTAAATTTTTTTACTGGTATTGGTGAAGCAGATAAGGTTGATTTTACTTTTTTTATAAGTTTAGGTGAAGCACATGATGTTGACTTTTTCTTTCTAATGTTGTAGAAGCTGCTTGCTGTCGAAGAAGTTTTTGTATAGTGTAAGCTGCTAGGAGGGAGAAAATATGAATCTCGAAAATGCGATGTAGGGGGGAAAAAGGGATGGTGCTGCGGAAGTAAAAATACGGGACATTTTTGCTTGAAAACGTATTTTCGTAACAAAGCTTAAAAAACGGAACGAATACGTTTTTTACGGAACACTTGTCACGTATGCAAAAGCTACTTAATATGAACCCTACTAACTTTAATTTTACGATTCTGATTTAATAGTTTCAGAATTTTTATGATCTTTATTGTGATATAAATTTTATAACCCTCAAATTATTATTTTAAATGCAAACTTTAAAGAATCTTACAAAAAAGCTTAAAAATTTAATTTTAAAAAAATCTAAGAATTTTCAAAAATCCTTCTTAGTGCACCCCTACACAATAAGAAGAATCGCCATGCAAAATTTCAGCCTTTTAGGTCCAGCGGTTTGGTCTGTGCATTATCTGTCAGTCAGTCAGTCAGTTACAGAACTGTTTTATATATAGATATTTTATTTATTTATTTTTTTTAAGTCAACTTCCAGCTGAGCACTCAAAGTAATAGAAAGTTATTTTTTTGCAGAGGATTTTTACATTTCTTAAATTTTTCACTTTGCATGAACTTGTAGTATACTACTAAAGCTACATTAATTTTTTAAGAAAATGTTATAATTTTCATACTTGATAAAGTTCATCAATATTTTTCTGTGAAATGTAGTAATCCTGATGAAATCAAATGCATTAAAATTAAATTCACTCAAAAAAAAGAGAGAGAAATTGTCAACAGTTTTTATTAAGTTTTGAGTATTTGTACACATCAGCATAACCAAGACTAAAAATAAATAATTGCTAGGAAATTATCTCAATTAATTTGTCATTTTTACATAAATTTAAATAAATAAAATCACAGACATTCAGAATAGCAATAAAATTATTTACTCAGAATGGGGATTTTTGGAACACCAAATAAATCATTATGTGTTACAATCTAGAAATAAATGAGATACTGCTCAGTCTTATATAAATTCTCTCTTAATGTATAATAAAATGCTGACAGAAATTCACTATTATGTTTGCATCATTTGTGCAACATTGTACCTGATCATAACAATATGAATATCAAAAGGTTCAGTTCATAATTTAAAACAAATGAAATTAATAAAATACAGGCTCGAATTTTAATATCGGAATTTTCTCGGGAGTTTTTAAAAGTGAACAAAACATTTTAAAAGGCTAGTTGAAATTGATTTAAGCTGCTTCTGGTATTTTTAACATAATCTATAACATTAATAACTCTTGAAACAGTCAAGAAGTCCCTGTGAAGTTGACCCAATTTTATTTGATAAACTTTAACCCCTCTTATATTCCATTTCTCACTATTACACAATGTTAAAATTTCTAAACAATTTTAATATAAAACTTGTCCTGATCTAACAAAAAAAAATTACTTTCTGGCAGGTATTTATCTTCAAATTGCAGAAAATTTTTTCATCCTATGGGGGAAATTTTAAATTTCTTTGCCCCAACTGTATCAGGCAACAAAATAATAATAATAATAATGAATACAACCATGATAAATCACAACGGGAATTCTCTTATTTGCATCTCTTCAGGAACAAAAAATAGAAATATCTACTATTCATGGTAATTCAATAACAAACTCACAAAATAGAAACTTATTCAAAGTATTAACATTTCCTAAAATTGCATTGGCATCTAAGTTGATCACAACTCATAAATTCATGACAACTCATAAATTCATGAAAAAGGTTTACACAACACATAAGCAGCAATAAGAAATTATAAAAATAAAATCCACAATTAAAGGCAATTAATTATGAAAGGTTCTATTAAGAGTTTTAAAAATATTTCTCGTAAAATTAAGGTTTGGTTTGGAGCACTACAATCAGCTCTAGCTACACAAGGGACCAGGATCTACTGCCTAAAGCCAATTCTGAACAGTTACAAACATCCATGCCAAGAGTGGAACTCGAACCCACAAACTCTAGTACCAAATGCCAGTGCCGTATCCCACAGCAATCATCCAGCGTGTAAAATTAAGGAACTTTAAAGGTCCTTAATGGAAAAACAGTGTTTTTAAGGACATTTTAAACATCACAAGAACCTTTCTTAAAGAAAGAAGAATGGCAGGTCTTTTAAAACATTAATTGAGCAAATTCACAGTAAACTGAACAGTAAAACTATATTTGACATTACATCAGCTTGGCACATATATAGCTGTAAGAATAAATCTTTTATTACCATAATGATTTGGAATGTGTGTTTCACTCTAGAATCAATAATCATCAACAAATTTTCAACACAATAAGCATGTCTAAATGGAAACAACTGGAAATTTTTTTTCATTTCTTCTCCAAAGGTTTGGCATTGGTTAGGACATAATTTGCCATATCATTAGAAATAAATAAGTAAAAAGTAATTACACATGGACTAATATCTGACTGAGAAACATCTCATTTAAATTTTTACTCTTGGTAAATAAATAAAATAACAGAAAAGAATTTTTTCATAAAAAAGGTCATTTTAAAACATCAATAACTAATTTAAAAAGAAATGCATATATTTCAATAATACTTTTCAACAAAAAAAACCTTCATGTTATATCAAGAAAATAAACGACCCCCCCCCCCCCCCCCAAAAAAAAAAAAAATCATTGAGTAACATCTTTTCTTATGGATAAGTATATTTAATTAGTGTAACCCTCTTTTTCAATTTAATTATGGAGATACTTTTAAACAAAACTTAAACACATAATAATACGAACATGACCTTTTTGTAAATTGAATTAAACTATAATAGCATTTGTAAAACTGTATAACCTACTGTCATTCATCATCATCATTTTCAGGTAATTTACACACACATATAACTCATAACAGAAATTTTTCTTACTTTTTACGTGTACATCAAAGGAAAGATCAAACTTAAACAACAAGAAAAATCTGCAGCTCTAAAAACCTTACTCAGTCCTCACATATACATATATATACAAATTAGTAGAAAAAGGTAAGCTTAATACAGTACAGAAAGAGAACCAGCATCATCATAAATATATTAATAAAGTTCTTTAAATTACTTTTCCTTCAGGGGCAGGTAAAAATAAATTTCTCACTGGTTAGACCAGTGGTTCCCAACCCATAGACTCTGAGGACCACTAAGCCAGAAATTGAACCATGTGCGGACTCCCCTCCGCTCACCGACTTAAGGCGGGGAACTTCCGTAGGATACGGGGGTATAGAATATCCCGCAGGCAAAAGGTATACAGGATTAACATACTTACTTTTTATTTAACCCTGTTTCCAATCTTTAGAATTAGATAGCCTAAATCTCAGCTTGAAATTGAAACATGCCGATCCATGGGTGATTAAGTAACAGTTTTTTAGAACACATTATTTATTATTGACATTGTACAATGTACAGTATGACTTAGCTACAAATTCTTTAATTTTAATATATAAAAATTAATTTAACACCTGATAGTCATTAGATATAATCGTCCATCTAGTTCAATGAACATTGCTTTCAAATTCCCCATTTATTTGGCAACCTTTCTATGTGTGGTGCCAGACCACTTCCGAGGCTTTGGTGGACCACCTGTGGTCCGTGGACCAGTGGTTGGGAACCACTGGGTTAGACAGTATAATACATTCACTGACCCATTAGAGTATTTTTAAGTTATCAAAATGATCCTATATTTTTCAACTTCCATTTCAAGATCGTAATATTGTATTAAAAAAAAATTAACAGAGACTATCTTAATATCATCTAATGTAATTCAGATTTTATCTAATGTAATGATTATAAAATCAGAATTTGGAAATTTTACTTTTGAACACAAATCAAAATTTTAAACACAAGTTCAGATTTTTGTAGGAAAAACTATGAGCTTCTATACACTAAAAGTTCAATCTTTGTTCATACTTTTTATAAAATTATTGCAAGAAGACATAGAGAGGAAGAAAGAAATATTAACGTGTAAAAGGCAGTTTTATTAGTAAACATATAAGAGCAATTTGTTGACCTTCACAACTGAAATTTCTGAATATGCTACAGCAGAATGCTTACTGATAAATTTTAAATATAATAGTTGCATAAAATTCAGACACTTGCTGAAGACTTACTCACTTATGATAATATATTCCTGCCTAAAGATGAATTGAAAAAAAAATTAATGGCATAACAAAATATTTATAAATGATATTTTGCACAAATCAGTTAGAAAAATACATAATAAAATGTTATGAATGTGTGCAAAATTTTAATTTTGTTTTCTAAGTCAAGGCACTGCAATCAACATTCAATTTCTTCTTTAACAGAATTTTAAAAAATGCTGAACAGATGTAATTTAAATATTAAGTCTCAGTGATTCATACTTATAAACATTAACATCAGTCAGGTAGAAAATTTTTCTTCAAACACAAAAGAATGGCAAAATATCTGTAAAGTTTCATTTGATACACGAAAAAAAAATTATAGATGAAACAGCTGCACTAAACTAATTTCCTATCAACCTTCTTATTAACAAGAGCAGTATTCAAAACTATTAAATTAAATTGAAAAAAATCAGTCATTATAAAAATACATGTTTTTACTTAGGGGAGAAATTAAAAATGAAAACAATGTAAAATTATTCTATTGCATATTCCAGTTACAACAAAACTGGTATACACCAGAAAGATTTCATTTCTCATATATAAAAATTTAATAACATACACAACGCATAGGTCAAAATTTCATGCAGTCAAACACATATATTACACTTTATACACTGTACAAGTGCTACTTAAATCTAAAAATATTTTAATTGTTTAATAGTTTATTTATTTTAGAAAAAAACTAGAAGAATTCTTCGCTACGTCCTAGCATTCTGAAAGAAAAACTGAAAAGAGTGATTATTAGTAATGTTATAAAATGTCTACTTTTTATTTCACTACATCATAAAACATAACACAAAATTTCACAGTATCTTAAAACATATTTATAATTTTTATAAACAAAAATGACTATGTTACTGAAAGAATATTCTTATGTTAATTTTTTTTTTTTTTTTTTGGGGGGGGGGGGGGTTTGGTTTGGAGCGCTATGGTCAACTTTTTGCTACACAAGGACTAATTAGACTCGAACCTACAGTTTAAAGCTGATTCCGAATGGCTACGAACATTCATGCCAACAGTGGGACTCCAACCCACAGGATCTGAACTGAATGCCAATGCCCTAGCCATTTGACCATCACCTGGCTATGTTCCATTTTACAAAATACCTACACATGGTTCTTATTCTGAAGTAAAAAATTGCCTCTTTAACAGGGCTCACAACACATTGTCGTGTTTAAAATAGGGGAAAAAGGGACCATTTTCATTTTAAATAGAGACAAATAGGGACTATTAAACAAAAAAAAGGACCATGTTTTTAAATTAAACAATACATCTAGTATTCATTAAATACATATCAATCAAATATGATTAGCTGTAATCCATTACTACTGCAATTTTGGCTTCTTAGTAAAAAAGCATTATGTAAAACATGAATATCTCTTCGAAAAGCATCCTCTTCGAAAAGCATTATGTAAAACATGAATATTGCAAAATTCTATATTCACTAACCCTTTATTTCTTACTGATTTAACTTCTTCATTGAATAGTCCAAATACGCTCTTATTTACATTTGGTCCATCGCTAGCTAGCATCAAAAGTTTCGAAAGCGATAAATTTGCATTTTCTAGAGCTAGCGATATGTTTCCCTTTAAATCATTAGCTGTAGCATGACCCATGTAAAAACTTTCAAGGTGGTGGGTAGTTACTTTACCCTCCTGTTCAGCCCAAAATCTGACCACAGTTTGTAACTCTTTAACTCCAGCATAGTTAGTTGTTTCGTCATACTGCAAGGTGAAATATGACTTCTGAGCTTCTGTTAATATTTGATTTCTAAAATATGGTGCTAAAGCATCACTAATCAGGTATCTGACTTTTGTAGGATTTAGAGAAAACTGAATAGGCACCGAACCAGGAGAAGGGAACATGGCTCTGAAAACTTTATCAATGTTTTGACAAGATTGTGCTGACATATTAGATACAACAGCTTTCATACACCATATGAGTTCAGCGATATAGGCTGAATCCTTAAGACTGTATAAGCGAAAGCTTTCAGACTTTTCAGTGGAATTTAGTTCAGCACCACTGGTAAAATGAAGCTGCTTGGGTCCATTTTTCAGATGAAAGTTAGTTTTATGTTTTTGGGTGTCAAAATGCTGTTTTATGGCATAAAACCCCTTTTCAACTGATATGGCTTGCTCACAAACAACACAGTAAAGTCCATCTCCTTCTTTCCTTCCCCATTCTGAAATTTGAAATCCCTCGCTGTCTGTCTTGTTCAGCTAAGAGCTCAAAAATTTACATTTTCCCATGATAAACTTTACTTATCTTCTCTATTATTTCACTGAAGATTCTTGAATCAATATAGAATAACGTTTTAACAATTCTTTTTAATATCAACAACGATTTATTTTAAGAAACTAAAATGTATTAAAGATCAAACGACTCCGTCGAGAACACCTTAATATCTCACGGCAAAAGTAAAGTACGCCGACCGAAGTAGTTCGCAGAAGCGAATCTTCCCAAAACCGTGGGTGGAGACGTGGAGAGACGGTGTGTGACATCACCAGCGCCTTTCTCCCATTGGCCAAAACATGGCAGCTGGGGGAGAACGGCAAATGCGCGGGAAAATGTTTCAAACGCTACAATTACTTACACAAAACAAAACTAAACATTCACGTGATTCACTCCTCCTGACATAGACGTCAATAAAACAGTGATGCCAATTATTGGCCCCAGATGGCGCTCACATTATTACTTAGCAAACATATATAAAATCGATTATAATAGTACATAATCGATTGTGTAAGTCAAAAGTAATCGATTTAATAACTTAAAATAATCGTTTGCATTAGATAACAATCGTTTTAAAGCAATTAAATCGTCTTTCTATCTAAAATAATCGATTTATGGCGAACAAAATCGACTTTTTGACTCAAAATGTTTGAAATAGGGGAAAAACGGACCAAAAACATGAAAAAAGTACCAAAACGTACCAAATCGGAAAAAACGGACTTTTAGGGAAAAAACGGACCATTTGCGAGCCCTGCTTTAACTAAACCTTAAGGACTTAGAAAACCATCATTAAAAACAGACAACAGAGCAAAAGCATTACAAAAGTTAACTCTTCGGCCACTGCTAATCTATCTGTTTTCTTGATGTATGCTTAGTAACAGACCATTTTAGCTTTTGTAACGTACAGTGTATAAGTAACCTCACAAGCCAGTAGTATGTTGTCTGTTCTCTTGATGAGACAGGATTCAAACAGCTACAGCAGTAAAAAAACCTCATTCTATTTTCAACTGATAATCATAAACCCCAAACAAAACTGCTAACAAAGATATTTACTCATCAATTTCTGTATTAATCTCCTAGGAATAAGAAAATGACTAGATTTGCATTATGTCAGTATTCCTCCGTATGAAGAAAGACACAATAAATATATCAAATACTTACAAGTCACACAAAATTCTATTCTATTCAGATCACTCTATACATGTAATACCCTACAGTTTCTAAACACAATTTTCTTCAACTATTAAATATAACTGCCCTAATAAATTGAATTGCAGTAGAGAGGCACAATACATGAGTTTTTAATGTAGGATTACATTCCTCCATAATGGTCTCCCGGAAAGCAAAATTTCAGATGCTAAAACCGTCCATTGTCACGAATTATAATTTTAGCAGCGTGCTAAACCCAGTCTGTATCGCTTGGGCAAGCAGTAAACAGTTAAATAGAAAAGTACCAAACTGCTTCAAAATGTTGACTGACTGACTGACACACACACACACATATGTATGTGTGTATGTATATATATATATATATATATATATTAAATAAAAACATTTTTAAACCTGACAACACCAGCACAATTCATCAACCTGAAAGATGAAGAATATAAATGACCGGGGGGAGTTGTGACCCCCTACACTCCGGTTAAACATGTTTTGTACCTAGGTAACACTCCCGGAAGTCATCCTTCATCCGCAACCTGACGTAAAGTCAAAAATAAAGCAAGGAGCGATGAAATAAAAAAATAAAGGAAATGGAACTTCGTACATTAAAAACCTGGGTCAAAATTATTTCAAAACCACCTGTCAATTCACTAAAACATTACAGCCATCCCATATATTCACTACACCTATAAACAATGCATCATATAATAATTTTTTTAAAAATATTTAGACTTATGACTAAATTATAACTTTATCCACATATAACCACTTCAAATAAGCACCACCTAAGCATCGAAATATCCACACACAATACTTTAAACATTATCAAATATGTTGACTGACTGACTGACACACACACACATATGTATGTGTGTATGTATATATATATATATATATATATATATATATATATATATATATATATATATATACATATATATACATATATATACGTACATATATATATATACATATATATACATAACACATACATACGTATACACATACAAAAGAGGTTAGCAACAATAAGTAATCCTACGTTAATAACCCATGTTAGTTTCGTTAGAAGAGACTACCTGATTTAACTGCATTATCATTTTTTTTTTTTTAATGCAGGAAATATATAAATACTTTTAGAGTACAAGAACCTGTTATAATGACACAAACCTGTAAAAACACATTTTTCCAAGTAGTTAAGATTGGGAGACTAAACTTTTGTTTAAGATTTTGTTTTGTGAATGTATTTTATAAATATGTTATTATGAAAAAATACAAGCACATCTTAAAATGTATCAAGAAGTAATGAAGTGTGACATGCTCTAAGGTTTACTCAAAATAATGATGCCCACAATGATTACTAAAAATTACTGTAAAACATATATATTACATTTATTTTTAATGCATACATGGTCACATTTTTCTAGAATATGAAAGAAAAAAATATACTGACACAAAAAATGTGCTGTTAGATCCAAAAGGTTCAAACAGTCAAAGATAATTTAAAGTTTTTCAGGAATTCAACTTTTTTTTTCTAATTTCCCAGAACATTAACTTTAGAAAGCATGGTTCACAACTTTAAAGATAATTATATATATATATTCATATTTTCTCTCAATTTTTCTATTTCACAAAGGTTTTTCCTGGATTTTAAAAGCTACCAGATTTACGAAAAAAGTAAATTAGAAACAGGAAGAAATACATTAGAACCATGAACATTTTAAGCACGTTAAAAAAATCTGTTTAAAAATGCATAAACAACTTACCCTCAGATAATTTTTGAATGCTTTTGGATCTGACTTCAAAGCTTGGCAGTATTCTTCTATTTTTTCAGGTGACACATTTAAAGTTGGCAAATAACGACTCTGAAGATATGTAACAAACTCATCTCCTCTTTTGTCTAAAACAGTTTTTAAACAAGAAGCACTCTCAGAAAGAGCGAGGATTGTCTGAGCATCATTTAAATCAAAAGTGTTCTTCAAAGGTGCAATGAAACAAGAGGGAACAATATTATTATACATAAACTCAACAAAGCCTGTCATTCCATTGGGACCACCCCACAGCTCAACCATTTTTTTCAAAATGCTAAAGCAAGTCTTTTGAGCCTGAAAATAAAAGAAAAATGGTCATTTAAAAAAAAAGGGTACACACAAGCATGACACTTAAAAAAAAAAGTTTTGAGAACTTACATAGTACAAGCAAGAGAAACATACAGTTTTGTCTTATTAAAAACTAGCTGAATACCCGTGCTTCACTACAGAATACATTTTAGTATATTTACAATGCAAAAATAATGAAATTGGTTTTTAGAGGATTTCCTTATAAACAATATTTTTTGTTTCTTCATTGGATGTAACTAATATTTCAAGGCTTGTCCGTGAACTTACAGGTGAGCAAACTACATAAAACTGACTGTGGGAGAAACAATTTTCTGTTAAATCTTCGCCAGCATATTTTAAAGTTTGACCTTGAGACCGTCATGGCAAAGCATGTTTTGAGGGGAAATTGCAGTCTCTTAAAGTCACAGAGGAGGTCATTTGGTATTAGAGGAACACGTGACACGAACCCTTTTTCTCCTTGAGCACAACCAGTTAAAATAATGGCTTTGATTAAATTTTTATGCAGGGCTTTGACTTGTAGTCTAGTGCCATTATACAATTTCGGTGGTTTTAAATCCTGAAAGAGCATTACGGATGTGCCCTTCTGCAAAGAGAGCTTATGGTATGAAAGACCCGGTGGTTTAAGGGGATTTAAAAATTCTACCCGATAGTTAACGGCATCATCTGAATTACAGACAGTGTCTATCGACTTGTATAGACCATTTCTTCACCAACAGAGGACTTTAGCAACATGTCATTAATGAACACAGCATGATGGTTTTTTGGAGTCAAAGAGAAGGTTTTTGGAACTTTACGTTATTTTTTTAAAAATACTTTGAAGATCTTAGCAAATATTTTTTATTATAAATTTTAAACTGATTTTATTCATAATGTAGAAATTATTTAAATTTACTAAGAATTAATATTTAATGAGAAATTATTGAAAAAAGCAAGTTTTAAAGTAAAAAAAAAAAGTTCTGCATAAGGAAACATTATTTAACATGAAATTTTAAATAAAATTTAATAAAAACTTACCCAAATGGTTTACAAAGATCTAAAAATAGCTTTTATTGGTAAATAGCATCATTTAATAAAATTTGCTTTGGTGTGATACATTTCAAAGCATGGATTTGCACAAAGAGTAACAACAACTTTCAAACTAACCCTGATTTGAATTTGGATTCTACATCGTTTCATAAATTTGCATCTGTTAGGTGATGCCAACTCGATTTATTTTTAAAATATAAAGTAGAAGGTTCGTAGATAATATCTAAAAATATGGCGAACGTATATAATTGGTATTTTTGTAGTTCAGAGAGTTAAAAGTTGACCCTGAGAGACTCTCAGGCTTAATCCGCTTCAGAGAAAATGGGAACCCAAGTGACACTCAGTTTTAGTGTCACTAACCTAAAAGTGTTAACTAACCTAATGTTAATATTAAAGCATACTTTGCACAAAACAAAAAAAAAATTTAAGTTTTATAGAGATTATATTTGATATTAGTAATGATTTTATTTTCAGTTTTTAAATATTCAGTTTTTAACAGGCAATGTGCTACCTAAGCAAGCATACATGTCAAACATGCAGTCAAAGTTACATGCAAAATAACAATTTAATAATCAAGCTTTAATTACCACAGGATCAGGAAAATCAACAGCACCCTGAATAACAGTCAATAAAACACGTTCAAAATTTTGCATATCTAGAAAAAAAATATAAGAATGAATGTAAAACAAATACAAAAGCAAATATGACTATCAATCTGTAAAGAAAGAGAAAACATGCTAAAAATAAATCTAGTAAAATAGATACAAAAAATGTGAAATTCTATCAGAACATAATAGAAAATAACAGAATAGAATCAACTTAACTTTAATGTGTGTTTCCCACAATTAAACTTTTAAATTAACTTTATTTTTAAAATATAGTAATTTCTGGCTTCACAAGAATACATACTATTAATCACCTAATATAAAATACTTAACCAGAATCTAAAATTACTAATTTTCTTATTTGTAACTACAAAATTACTGTTTCTGAAATTTTACAACTGCTAACCAACTATAAAAAATTAGTAATTTTCATTAAAAAAAATAAGAAAATTTATTCACAAGTTTTTTTAAAAAGTAAACATGTATTTAAAGATTTTCCCTCAGAAAAAAATCTTTAGATGCAAAAAATGCATTGAAATAAAATAAACTAGAAGGGGAAATTTCATCAAAGAAAGGTTAAAAACAAATATTTCCATATTTCAACTTTTATTTATTTATTTTATTTTATTTTATTATTATTTTTTTAATTTTTTTTTTTTTTTTTTTTGGGGGGGGGGGATAAATGTCTGAATTTTGAAGTAATAACTTGAGGGTATCATTGAATAATCTGCAGATAGTAAGCACATGGCTCAAGAACATTTTACAATACTGTTAATTTTTCAAATTGAAAAGTTGTTAGGCTGCTTTTCCTCTTCAAAGAACAAAATGTTAATAAACAATGTTTTGCAGCACTTTTCACTGTCTCAAAACAAGTTAATCATTTTTCAAACATTTTAGTGGATAGTGAACATCTGATATCTATCTCAATTTTCCTAATCTGACCTAAATTATCTATTCACTAAATAAACCCATCATGATTTTTTTTTTTTTTTTTTTTTTTTTTTTTTTTTTTTTTTGTAAACACATAAAGATGAGCTATTCCAACCACACACAAAGAAAACTTTCAAATCTTCGGCTGATTGTAGATTTTTGTGTTTAAGTTATCTTTTCTTGGACAAGATTCAAATCTCAATTTTCTCCAATATTCAGATGTTTTTCCAAAATTCCAATGCTATTCAAATTTCTCTTGGCAAAATCCAAGTATATTAGGGGAAATTCATAGACGGTAAAACCTCGTTTATCCAGACTAAATGGGACCATAGGCAATCTGGACAATCAAAAATCTGGATAATCCAGGAAATATGGGTAATAAAGTAAAACAAAATCCTTAACTAAGCAGACTTACCATTTATTAAGATAAAAAAATATGTTTTGAAACAAAACTACACAGTATTGTTTAAAAGACATTAAAAAATATGAAAATAACTTTTCACATCATTTCTTAGCAAAGAATTGGTAAGTCTAGTAAAGCTTTCTTAAACTCAATAAAATGCATTTTATTACCATAATTTATTGTACAGCATGAACAATGTACAGTTCTATGTAGGAACTGTACATTGAATCAAACTAAAAAGCAAATATTTGGTGTACTTATAATTACATTCTTGCTATCATAGTTAAAAATTATTAGCTAATGTGAACATTAAATAAAAATGTCTACAAATCTGATCCAGGTTATAAGGAGAACTGGATCAACGAGGGCTGGATAAATAAGGTTTTACTGAAGTATGCTTAGGAATTTTTCAATCCATGATGAATATTGTGGCGAGTTTAGGGCCAACTTGGTGTGTTGTTGCCAACACGCGATGTTTTGGAATCTACAGTAAACAAAAACGATGGTTTTGCACGTTTAGTGTCTACCATTGGGTAAATGATAAATACAGCTTTTGGGTCAATAGCTGAGAGGTGATTTTAGTTAGAGCTGTGTGGCAACATGGGGTTACGGTTGCTAGATGGATAAAGAACCAAGAATGGAATATCAGTTCTAAAGATAAGTTAGTGCGAGTTTGTGAGTTTCTGACAAGTGATTCCGCAGGAACGGTTTAAGGTTTTTAGACACAGCTGACACAAGACGAGGTGTTAGGAAGGAGGGAAATACAAGGTCGTATATTATGTTTAAATAATTATTGTAGAAACTAATTATATATTTGTATTCCCCTTTGTCAATGAAGATTTATTTAGGTGCTGGAATTGTTTAGCTTCCAGTGAAGATTCTGTGTTCATATTTGTCTACATATCTGCAATTTGTAAGATGTGTACTGAAGTTATGTTTAATATAAAAACCTGTCATTTAATTAGTGGTAACTGGCATATTGATTTCTGAGTTTGAAAATTTACTAACTAGTATATATTCATCGCTCAGATTCTGGACAATATTGAATGAATCTCTCTTCAGATCCAAAGAACAGTGAAAACTGAGAGAGTTTATGATTTAATAATTATTTTTGAAAACTTTAAAACACAATTGAATATGGTGATTAATCTTGCATTATAATAGAAGACTGAACTAAAGGAAGAACTATACTATCGATCTTAGAATTCTATAAAATATTTTTCTTTATCCACTGTAAGATACTCTACCACAACTTTTCACTCGCACCAATGTGAAAAAAATTTTCCTTTGTAAGATTACAAACAAATAATTGGGAAAGGTGGCCCAGTTGGCAAAAGCAGCAGGCTAGTGATCTGAAAGTCACTGGTTCCATGCTCACCACTAACAAATCCACCGTCGTGTACACTAATGGTGGCTGGTACACGTAAAATCTGTCGTGGCTGCAATGTCCTCCAAGTTCTCAAATTTACCTCTGGAGGTGCAGGGTCAAGTGTTCCGGTCTCGTTACTTGACTTGGTTCAAAATTACAGGATCGGTTCTTTAGCCAAGTCAGTCTCCAACCCTTGTGGTGCTATTAGAAACCAGTGCAGCATCACTTTGCCCAACAGCCTTAGGGACTTAAGTGATTTATAATATCAATGAAGGGGCATCAGAAACAACAAACAAAAATATTGAAAAAAAAATTAATTCAAACCTTACCCTGAGATGCAATTACTTCAGTAATATTATTTGTAACAATTGCAGCAATAAAAAGAAAGTAACTCCTTTGAAGCAACTGCTTCTCACTCTGAGCGGGTTGATCATTTTCATCCACTGGAACAGAGAGTGCAGTAAAAATTGCACTCACAAATGGCATAAATATTTGTTGAACAAAAGGAACAACATCTTTCTAAAAAAAAAAAAAAAATTATAATTGAATGCATGCACATTGCATGTGATGTGCTATAACATAAGTTTTCACTTCTTTCTTAAGATACAACTTCTCGGACCAGTCAAATCATATAGCATGGTGACAGGGGTACAGCTACCATCTTGAGTTTTAAACAAAACTCTTTAAAGTTTACACAATTTTTTTACAAATAATTGATGTAATAATTCATAAAAACAATGTTTCTGCACAAAACTTTGGTAGAAATAGAAATTAAAATCACAATTTGACTTCATATTTTAGAAGTGATAAAATATAACAGAAGCATAAAAAAAATTGAAATTACTAAAGTACCTTATATGGCTAACCATACATTAGAACACCATCATTTTGTGTTTGTTTCATTTGGGTCTTAGATTTGTAAAAACAACAATCAAGTATTCCACCTGATTTAGGTACAGCCAGCAGTTAGCAAAAATAGTCATTAAAGTTCTAACTACAAATTTCTCTATAATAGATACTTTTGAAAAAATTTTTGGTGGTTGAGATTTTACGCTGTCATAAAAGGACAAAAAAAACTCATATATTTTGAGGATTTAAGACAGTTAAATTAGAGTTATTGCAATCCCTGCAAGAAATTGGGAAAATTACTGGTCTCCTCACTGGTTAAGATAATTGTAGAACAAAAAACATGGTAGTCTCTAATTAACAGCAAAATCTGGCAGTTCTAAAGGGATTAGCCACTAAGTCATACCGGTCAGAATTAAAGAAAGACTTTTAGGAGCTATTACAAAAGATTTCAGAAGCATAATGTGAAACTGATAATTAGATAAGTAATTTTTGTATTTACGAAATGGATGTGAATAAATGCAAAATTTGCCAATATGAGCGAATAAATGTGAAAATTATTTTTTTACTAATTTTCATCAAAAACTTGGAGATAAACTGCTTTTTAAGCAAAATTAGGTCATAATAGTAATAATTTATTAACATAATTACTTATCTAAGACCATCCACGGTCTTTAACTGAGAGATCTGACTCTCGAAATTTGCTTATTACCTATTGCTAAAGACTTAAGGAAAAGAATCTGGAGACTACTACAATGTTAGCTTTTAACTAAGAATTTTGATACTTGACTAACCAAGTAAGTAAAATTGTAATTTTTTTTAATAAATGCAAAATTGTATATATTATAATTTTTTTTTTTTTTTTTTTTTTTTTTTTTTTTTTTTTTTTTTTTTTTTTTGCAAAATTTACACACTCTTACTTATAATGTTAAAATAAACATTGTATTGTGGTACATCAATGTATTAAATTATAGTAAAATCAAAATGTTATACTATAGTGTTCAGCATCAAGTTATTTATTAGAGGTTGGGGAGGGGGGAGGGGATAGTTTGCTAAGAAATTACATGATACTTTGTAAACTTTAAAAAACTATTTTCATTAATTTTGCTTTAATATTAGAGTGTGCCGCATGCAAACATGTTGCAAAATCATATTTTCACTAACAAATTACTTAATTGCTTTGTCTTTGTGACAAAAATTTATACCTGAATGCAATTTCTTGAAACTGAATTGTTGCTACTTGTAGCATTGCAATTTTTTTTATGATTAATAACAGTATATAAATCTTTTGCATTTTTATACAAGCACATTGGTATTTTGAAGATAAAGGATCTACGTAAGCAGCAGCTGATATAAGCAAATTTTCGCCAAAACCTTTACAAAGAGAAACCTTGCTTATCATAAAAGCAGATTTTTCTGCTTTTATTACAAAGTTTTTCACTTTTGATACATTGTCTTATCTGCTTATAAGATGCTCATGTTTCGGCATTTTGTGGAAGTGGCAATCCTTCTGTAAGACTAAGCAGTCATTTCTTCTTCCAATTAGCAATGGAAAAACTAGTAGCATTTAAGAAAACAAAATTTTATATTTTTTCATCAAAAGTTTGTGAAATTTAATGACTGAAACATTTTTCACTTTTTCTTTCAGATACAAAATAAATATATATCCTTGAGGCTTATAATTAGAGAAAGGTTTACTAAATAAATTGCTTTTAGTTATATTACAAACTAAATTTGATCTGAATTGTGATAAATAATTTTAAAACTTACTTTGAATTTACTAATAATTTGATTAATAAGGGGGATGAACTCTTGTATGCTTCTGATGTCTGAAGATTTGAGAAGCTGCTCAGCAGCTATAGGAAAATATGGCAGTACTTCAGACTCCAAACAAACAACCATCCGATGAAGGTACTGTCTTACAGCAGACTGCAATGTTGATTGCTCATATGGCAACTGTATAAAAGACACACAGTCACTAAAACACACAAACAAAAACATAGTAAATGAAAAAAAAAGGTGAAATTATATATCTGTGGGCATGCAAACTATGTGTATTACCAAAGTAATGTTTGAAAGTTGATAAAATTCAGAGTGGAGATAATTAAATACAATATATGAGAGTGGATCCAAAAAAAAAAAGGTTACAAGCAACAGCATTTGAAAAGTAATTATTGTGGAGAGACTACTTTTTCGCCAGAGTGTAGGCAGATGACATTAGTTGTCTTGCAGAAGTTGTGCAGGTAGGTAGAGTAAGATAACACAAACAATGTAAATAATTCAACACAGAAAAACCGAATAAAGAGGGCATAGACTACCTGCTTTGTTGAATTATTTACTTTTAGTTATATTTGTCCATTTTCAGTATGAGGATTTGTTGAAACTACACAATCTTTTATTAATAAGTTAAAATTTTCCACGCTAAGGTAGGTTTTCTGTTAATTTGTTCGGTTCTGTTACTGCTACAGAATCTTGCATTATGGTGCATTGAGTCCTAAGTGTGTGATTTCTGTTTATTTTTATCTACATTCTTCCTGCTAATAATTATCTTGCTTTGTTGAATTATTTACTTTTAGTTATATAACGTAGAGTAAGTTCACAGATGTATCAGAGCGATTGAAATGGTAAGATGTTTAGAAAAGTGGTCTCGCTGACAACGTCCAGCCCCATACTGCTTGCCAAACTCAAAAATTGCAGCAAAAGTTTAAGTGGGAAGTCTGGAGCCACCCCCCATATAGCCCAAATTTTGCACCCAGTGACTATTTCCTTTTCTGAAATTGAAGGAACATTTATCTGGAATGAGGTTCTCTTCAGACAGTGATGTGAAAATAGCTACCAAGAACTGGCTCAATTAGCAGGGACGTGATTTCTACCAAGCCGGGTTAAACAAGTTGGTCCTGCGTTCAGATAAATGTCTAAATAGATATGGTGATTAGGTGGAAGAATGATCGACAAGTATGCCTCTTATGTATTTTCTGTTTGTTGTTAATAAATAATTTTTTATTACCCTCGTAACCTTTTTTGGATTAACCTTCATATAATTATAGTAAGATTTCCTATAGTGTGAACAAAAATTACTAATATAGAACAAAAAAAAAAATTATTTGAAAAAAGAGATCATAACAAATGTATTGATTATTCAGAAAATTACTCAATTTTACACGAAACAAAGCATTTAATTATATCAGAATGAAAACCATTATATTCTTAAAAGAATAGATTATGATGATTAAAGAAAGAATTTCAGACAAATTAGATTTACTATATAGGTGAAAGGCCTCGGGTTGCCCAATTGTCAGTGGATCTGTACCGTCCGACCACCGTTCGGGATGACGCAATCAGACCCAAGTAACACACACCGTTGGCCCAACCGCATATTTTCGTGGCATCGTTGGGGAATGGTTACCGTTGGCAGAAATTCCAGAAATTCAGATGGGCCAACTGCAAATGAAAGCGGTTGGGCCAACGGTTGCAAAATATGGTTGGCCCAACTGCAAATGGAAGCGGTTGGGTCAACGGTTACAAAATGTGGTTGGCCCAACTGCAAATGGATGCGATTGGGCCAACGGTTACAAATTATGGTTGGCCCAACTGCAAATGGAAGCGGTTGGGCCAACGGTTACAAAATATGGTTGGCCCAACTGCAAATTAAAGCTGTTGGGCCAACAGTTACAAAATGCATTATTCACTACGACAGAAACTGGTTTGGCGAAATGTTTGCACGTGTGGAGATGAAATGAACGGTAAAAAGAAATGGATGTCGGCCATTCCATGTTCCACGTGATTGTAATATTACGAAGAATTCCAGAGTAAGTATATTATTTTATTAGTAATATACTTTTATTTAGTAAGCAAAATGATGTACTTGGCTAATTAGTAGCATCAAATAGTTTTCTAAAATGCATATCAAAATGAAGCGTAACTTGGTAAATTTAAGTAAAATACTTTGTTAAACTTCTATAAAAACAGCCAAAGATTTCCTCAAATAATAAATTTAACTACTGTAATTGTATTTGCTGTTTCTCTATTTTTAGAACACAATAAGTAATCTGTATATTTAGAATCCTTTATAGAATGGTTGTATTTAAACTTTTTGAAATCATGGATGTGTTTATGTTATTTATTTTAAATGGTTGAGTTACTTTAGTTAATCGGATCGTTCAGAAAGTTTTAAATTGAATAGTTGATCAAATTTGGTGTTTACTGATGATTCTTACCTTGTACTTTCAGTAAGATTATTTCTAACTAGAGTATTTATAATAAAAACATTATGGTAAACTTTTATTTATGCTCAAATATCTGTTATTAAACTTTACTCAACATTTTATATAAGAAATTGAACCTTTTATTCTGAGTGTATTTAAGTTGTTTATATCTCACAGTTTACTTCATAAATTTAGAAAACCTACTCTATTAAATCGTCAAATTTATAAAGAAGCGTCAGTTAATCACTAGCTTATGAATACAAGGATAAAATACAATTAGCTGTCTGCTTTGGT
This sequence comes from Dolomedes plantarius, assembly GCA_907164885.2. Lineage (NCBI taxonomy): Eukaryota > Metazoa > Arthropoda > Arachnida > Araneae > Dolomedidae > Dolomedes > Dolomedes plantarius. Next base: position 119,517,678 of record OU015496.1, on the reverse strand, counting down.
GAAATTTCAGTAATTTTTCTCTCCTTACTATCAACTTAGCAATTGTATTTTATTTCAGTTTAAAATAATTGTCTGTCTCAGACTCGAACAGGTATTTGATGTTAAATATTTTGTTTGAAAGTAAAATATCAATACAAAGTATTTATGAAGTATGCAGATCACTCATTAAAATAATTCATTTGTCTTTAACATCTGATTATTTGCTAGTTATTGTAATATTTACATTTTAAGCAATTTTTGACAATATACTTAATAAAGTTTGTACATAATATTAAAGACTATTTATGAAGTAAGCTGATCACTCATTAAAATAATTCACTTGTCTTTAACATTTGATTAGCTGCTACTTATTATAATATTTAAATTTTTAGCAATATTTTTAACAATATATTTTATAAAGTTTGTACATAATATTAAAGACTGTATTTTGACAATCCCATGGTATATGACTTATTTTTCTATTTTTAGCTGTCTATAAGATCATGTATTCAAGGAACTGGTATGCAGAATTGGAAATTCTGGAAATTTTTATTTGACTGCCAGTCCTGATCTCATTAGTACCATAGATGAAAGAACTGGAAGTGTGATTATCATCTTATGAATGATTGAATCTAGGTAAAAACTTGCTTTGAATTCTTGGCCTATTTGTATAAACTGAAGTCTTGTTCCTCACTCTCTTTTATTTTCCCTTGTTTCCTACTAGTATTATTTGATTCACTTTATTAAATATGTATTTTTAAATCATTATGTTAATGTGTTTTAAATTTTTAGTTATATCTAATTAGTACAGTATTTTATGCAGTAGTTTATGCAGCCTCGTGCTTAGTGAGTATCTAAAGCCAGATTTAAACATGTCGCTGAGCATGTACAGAAAGCAATTTTAGATTATAAATTATCACTAATTAATAGAGATTATGGTTACAAAAACCATATTTATCACATCTATAGATTAAAATCTTTTTTTTAAGACCAAAATGAAATAAATTGATGCAGTAGTTTTCTCTCCCAGACAGCCCAAAGAATCTGTCTGGCTTAGCAACTTAAATATATAGATACTGTGATGTTCAGTAGATAGAAAGGCATTAGTAGGGTTGATATTTTGTACAAACATTTGTAATTTTTTTTATATTCGTGGAATTATAAATATTGTCTTAAATTATTAAAGTGTTGGTTTTTTTTTTTTTTAAAGATATTGTGCTAATAAAAAGCTTTGTGTTGACAAACATATATTTACAAACTGTTGGGCTTTTGATGCTACAGAATTAATTTGACTTTTACTGAGAAAATATTGTTTACTGTGTGGTTAAGAGAAGGAAAATTTCACCTTAATTTTTTCAATGTTGTATTTGTAAAATGTATGTGGAAATTAATCCTATCTATCATATACTACAATGTCTTATTTTTCTAATTTTAATTTGGTTCAAATATTTCAAATTATTCTTTAATTTTCTGCTCTGTTAATTTATGAAAATAAACTTTGCTAAATACATGCAAGCAGTTTAAGATGATTAGTTCCTATAATGTAAAGAAATTTCTGCCAATAGCTCTTAATATTTTAATTTTTCATGTCTAAATTTTAAGTAAGTTTTCAGAGAGTTGATATATTCATGTAAATAAATATGTACTAAAATTATTAAAGATCTGTGCAGTGTCTAATTTGTCTCTGATGTTAATTTAGTTTGCATATTTGAAATTGTTGTTTTATTTTGTGCTTTGATAATTTAGCAAATAAATAAACCTTTACTAATACATACCTGAAGTAATAGTTAAGACAAGTTCATGCAACATGAAGAAATTTTTGATTATGAAGTAAATGCTAGGGTTAGATTTCATAATAAGTTAACTTGTTTCTAAAAAATTAAAAAAAACTAACTTAATCAGGCATTTTTGTTTGACTGTTTGGTGCATATATAGCTATTTTTCTTTTGACTCATTTACTGTACTAATTTATTTTTCTATTGACAGCTTCTGTCGGACTGGCTCACCAGGGAGAAGTCATAACGGAAAAATTTGTTGAAGACTTAATAAAGGGATTTTTCCTTTTTTCGAAAGACAGAGAAGGAGGGAGAGATAAAAGAACTGTGTATTTTTGACAATGTAAAATTAAATTTTATTAAATTTTTTGTTAAAATAAAAAAAATTGATGAAAAGTTGTGTTTTATTAAAATTACTATAACATGCCTTATTAAGATGCTGTTTTAAAATATTAAACAAGGTAAGTCCAAAAATTGATATAACAGTTTTATGGAAAGTTTAAAAAAAAATCAGACCTCAGTTGTATATATTGTATCAGACCTGAAGACAAATTGGAAGATAAAGTGTTTATAAAATATATATATATATATATATATATATATATATATATATATATATATATATATATAATGAAAAAAATATTTATATAAAGGTAATCATACAAAAGTATTTGTCATATTAACTCAGCATGAGTGTGCAATTTGACACCAGTTGATTATAATGGAAAGGTGTTTATTTAAAAAAATTTATATATGTAGTAAAGTGACTGATTAAAAACAACAGGTAGCATTGATATTATAAATTGTATATATATATATATATATATATATATATATATATATATATATATATATATATATATATATATATAGTGACATGAGATTTATAATATCACTAAGGATATAATCTATAAGATTTATTCTCTTTAAAAAGATATAAAAAGTGAGAGAAAAAAGTGTTTAAAACAAAACACTTTATATAAACAATGTCAAGCAAAATGTAAACTGTTAAAAATAACATTAAAACTAAAATGTATTGTTGCTTTTTGTACATTTTAATATTTAACTATGGAAACTTTTTGATTTCATAAAAGAGTGAATTTTGTAGTTTTCAAACTACTTTTGGGGGAAAAGAGTTATGCATTTTTCAATCCAGCCAACAACTCTTTGTTCATTGGGCCAATTGTCAAACTATCCTAGGGTCAATAGTTTAACATTTTGCTAATTTTCAGCAGACCGTTTACAAAGAGAATTTTCCTTTTTTAAACAGTATTAAGTTCTAGTATTGAGCCTAAATACTAGAACTTAATATACTGTTTAAAAAGGGGAAATCCTTTTTGTAAACGATCTGCTGAAAAATAGCAAAATGTCAAAACTATTGACCCTTGGATAGTTTGACCATTGGCCTGATGAACAAAGAGTTGCTGGCTGGGTTGAAAAATGCATAATAGCCACAAATAAATTTAATGTAGGCTTACCTACAAAGTTGACTGTTGGGCCAACTGAATGCTTACTGTTGACCAACCTCGTGCCAATGGCCAAATCATTTAAATCCAACCGTTGGGCCAACAGAACGCCAACGGCCAAATCCTGTAAATCCAACCGTTGGGCCAACTGAATGCCAACCGTTGGGCCAACTGAATGCCAACCGTTGGGCCAACTGAACGCCAACCGTTGGGCCAACTGAACGCCAACGGCCAAAAACCACCGTTGGCCAACCATGCCCGAAAGTGGTTGGCCAACGACTTGCCAACGGTATTGTGTTACTTGGGGATGCATTACTGTTGGTGTGGTCAAAACAATAAATAAAATGTGGTAGGGATATTAAAACATTAGCACAGAATGCAGCAGTGGGCCAAAGCAACAGCAAGCAAAAAAGGCAATCTTCATTTTAAAAACAAAACATAGATGTATCTGGTCTTTAACAGGCAAGCCATCACAAAAACAAACTTGAAATAACATTGAGCATCGTTAATAGCTCACTGCCTACCACAATGATCCGACTGACCCGCCGTGAGCCAAGCAAAACCAGCACGTTATATACATTCGACCCCGTGTGCATCCAGCTAATTTGCATAAATATAATTACAGAAAACAAAGTGTATGGCAAATAAACATCTATATAACTGTCACACAAAAATACACAATAAATAATGAATAATACAAAACTATATAAATATCGAAAATAAGAAAATTCAAACATTGCAACCAGTGACAGCAACCGAACATCGCAACTTGCGATCTTAACCCGTTAACGCCCAGCGTCCTATTTATAGGACAGTTCATTTTCACCATTATAAATAAAGCTATTCAACGTTTCACCTATTATTTTTCTACCCCCTGAAGAGTAATGGTTTCACCCTACTTACTTATGCCGGTATGGACCGGATGGACGCATTTTTCAGCCAGCTGGAGACACGTAAACTTCGCCATTTTCATGATTTTTTCTTGCTGAATTTCATTGTAATCGTACGAAAAGGTTTTAAAGGTAAGTTTAAATATTTTTTCAGAATTTATATTTCAGATATTCTATTAACAGATATCTTATAACGTTTTAAAATTATTTTTACTTTTATTAGTTTTAATTACAAATTTAAACTACTGTCCTAAAAATAGGAAGCTGGGCGGATGCGTTAAATTTTCTGATATTTAGTTTATTTCAAAGGTGCTCAAGATGTCGCGGAAAAAAGTTTTTAAAACTGCCGAGGAAGCTGTAGAATATCTATTTTCGGAGGAATTGGAGTTCGAAATGATTGCTTTGCCACCTGAAGTAGATGAATTAACAGATGAAGAAGGTTTTGATGACACTGAAACTCTTGACCCATCTGTAAGAGACGTTGCAGGTAGTATTGAAATTTCTGTACCTTATGAAAACCATGATGATCATAGAGAGAAAGTTTTATCACACAAAAGTAAAAAGCGAAGTTGCTCGGAATCAGGATCAAATACACGTAAAAAAGGTAAAAAAGAGTTAATAGCAGATTGGAAAAAAGTTCCGCCAAATTATAATTTTCCTGATGAAAGTAATGCCTCAAAAATAAACTATGAAAAAGCTGTAAGCACTTTAGAGGGTCTATCGCCCGTAGAAGTTTTTGAAGAATTTTTGTCTCCGACATATTTGGAGCATATTTTAACAGAAACAGAAAAATACGCCAAACAATGGAAAAACAAACCAGATTTTTCCTTAACAACTGAAGAATTAAAAACATTTATCGGTTTTTTGATTTTCTCTGGATATCATACACTATCAAGTGAACGTGACTATTGGTCAGATGAAGAAGATTTAATGGTTCCTATAGTAAAAAACTCAATGACTAGAAACAGATACTTAGAAATAAAATCTATGATTCATTTTGCTGATAATAATGAAGCCAAGTCCCAAACAAATGACAGAGCTTTTAAAATTCGAAAATTAATTACTGAAATGAATGTAAATTTTCAGAAATGGGGAATTTTTGACAAGCATCTATCTATTGATGAAATGATGATTCGATATTACGGTCATCATTACTTCAAGCAATACATTAAAGGTAAACCCATAAGATTTGGGTATAAGATGTGGGCATTATGTGGGAACAATGGCTACTGCTATAATTTTGATTTGTATTGCGGCAAGGAAGTTGTCGATGCTGCTTCTACCGTGGTTCTTTCAAAAGAGCCCTTGGGAACTCGAGTTGTAAAAAAAATGCTTCAGCCAGTTACTGATCCCAATAGTCATATAGTTTATTTTGATAATTTTTTTAATTCCTATAATTTGTTGGTTGACCTAAGAAAGAGTGGATTTCGAGCAACAGGAACAATAAGAAGTGACAGAATACAGCATTGTCAACTTGAAATTGATTCTACTTTCAAAAAGACTAGCCGTGGTTCACATGATTTCTACTTTGATGTGAAAAATAAAATTACTGCGGTAAAATGGAATGATAACAAATGCGTTACACTTGCGACAAATTTTGACATAATTGAGCCACTAACATATGTTTCAAGGCGTGAAAAAGGAAAAGCTGAAAAAAATAAAATCGAACAGCCATGTCTCGTAAACAATTATAACAAAAACATGGGTGGTGTAGATTCTCATGATTGGCTTTTAGAGAAACATACCATAAAAATCCGTGGAAAAAAATGGTATTGGCCAATTTTTACCCGAATTGTAGACATGGCTGTTGTAAATACCTGCGTTATTTACAACATGGTAAATGCAGAGAAAAAGAGTATGAAAGAAATAAGGAGACATATTGCAATAGCCTATCTAAAAAAAGGCAACACAGGACAAAAACAAATCGGTAGACCAAGTTATACAATTTCATCTCAAGTGAAGGTAATAGACACTGTTAGACGTGATGGAGTTGGCCATGTAATTGGTAAAAGAGAAAAACAAAGACGATGTCAAATGCAAAATTGTTCGGGAAAACCTCTTACATTTTGCATGAAATGTAATGTAACTCTATGTACAAAATGTTTTCCAAATTACCATAAATAGTGTGAATATGTTTAAACTTAATAAAAAATGTCAAATTTATTTGTGTTTCATTTTATTTTGCATTAAATATTAAAGTTCAATTGTTTGGGAACAGAAACGTAATCAAGTAACTAAAAACAAAGGAGAAGTACTAAGTGTTCAAAAACTTCTATATCTGCCCAGCGTCCTATTTATAGGACAGTAATTATCTCGGATCCTAAATTAATGGTGTGGAGTTTAATTGCATATTATGTTTAATTTAAGTGTTTAGAACATAATTTTAAAAGTTTTTAACAAAATTTCAATTTTAAATTAAGTTGGGCGTTAACGGGTTAATGAAACATTACGTCATTCCCAACTCTGGCACATTGCACGCTGTGCAGGAAAAACAACACAAAGTTCAACGTCTAAATTAGAAAGATGAAAAAGTGGGGATTATCTCAACAATTACTATATAGGTGAATAATAGTATTACAAATATAGATTTTATGATATTGGGAATAAAACACCATCCTAAATATAGTTGCAGCGTTTTAAGAAGATATGTGTGCAATAAAAGAGCATAAAATTTAAGAATTCTACTGAAGAAAAAGTCTGCTATTTAAGATTTCACTATACAGTATAAACTTTATAGAACTTGAATTGAATATAAAATTTGAAGTTTTCCATCAATTTTTGAAAACTTTCAATAAGTTTTTACTTTAGAATTTCAAGTTTGACTTCAAAAATCTTTCAAAACTTTTTAATCTCTTTCTGTTCTTTTGCAAGTTATTAATTGTATACCAATTATTTCTTCAAACTAAAAGGGAAATTAACACACCAACTATCTATGATCTAATCAATTCATAACAATGAAACTGGAGAAAAAAAAAAGGTCCTTACTAACCATTGTAAGAAATAATTTGAAAAAATGCCCCTTTCATGCATTAGATATAAGTGAAAAGGGACTTATTTTCACAATTCAAAGACTAAAAAAATGCAAACATTTCACCACAATACTCGCCACAAGTTCTTTTGGATTTTTTTTAATAGCATCCTAAAGAATATATGACTTTTTAAAAAAGTAATATATTTAGATTTTAAACAAAAAATTAATGGCCCTTTTTTAGTCACAACTAAATTTTATAATAACCAAACTTTAAATTTTGCACTATTTTCCTGATTATTAACTTTTTCAAGACTTTGGTATACCCTGTAATTATATGTATCCAAGATGAAACCTCAAGGTTCTAATAATAAAATTAAATAGACAGTTTTATTTTGCACTGTTCAAATTATACTCAAAATATATGTATATATACAAATACTTTCTCAAGCTATTAACTAAGCTTACATTTTTATTTTTTTATTCTATATATATATAATAAGCTAAATTCTGCAATGCTTTAGGGGGTTTTTCAGTGCAGTGGTGCCATCCCTGTTAACATAATATAAGTAAAAAAAATTTTGTAAAAAAAAGTGTACATTTTTTTCATTCCCTGTGTTTATGCAGCTGAAGGATGTGTTTGGCAAGTGGAACTTACATGGTCTTTACATGGTCCCCGAGACCAGAAGCCACAGGGGGCAGAGATCTTAGTAATGCATACAAATTGTTGGTACTAAATTATACTTATCCAGAAAACTAGTTCAGATTTGTTAGAAATTAAGTATAATATTATTGACAAAAATAAATCTTAATGAATTATCATTCACAACAGAAGGAACAAACTTTTTATTGACTTGAAAAAAATAAATCTTAATGAATTATCATTCACAACAGAAGGAACAAACTTTTTATTGACTTGAAAAATTAAGAAAACCTATATGCATGCATACACCGAGCTTCTAATAAAAAATAAATAATTTGAACTTACATTTAAAGCACCCAAAAATACTTGAAGAGCTTGAAGATAAACTTCTACACAACCACAAGATTTCATTGTTTGCTGATTTGAAAAAGCTTTACTTGTGCGACTGGGGAAAAAAATAATAAATTTAGTAACATACAGAATTTAGATATTAATACTGTTTTTGAAAATTTTTCAGGCTGTTAAACCACAAGATATTTCAGTTAAAATAACTCTTTTTGTAACAAACTTTGTGCAGATTATCATACAAAACAGATTTTGAAAATACTTGCTAAAGATACTATTAATCTGAAATTACCTTGTGACTGCAATTGCATGATTCATGCATTTAGCTACTGCATGCCTTTGACTTTCATCCGTAATAAGGGGTAACTTCTGCAGTAGAGTCTCAAATTTCTCAGCAACTGGTGATAATAAACTCTGTAAAGCTGCTTTTTTGGTCTAAAATGAGGCAAGTTCAAATTGATATACATCTTCGTATGAAACAGATATATAATTATAATAAAATAGTCTGAACTCAAAATGTATCCGGAAATATAAAAATTAGTGCATTTTAAAAGAATTTATATGGATCCAATTTAATAATCCTATATGTAACACAAATAAATATATATTAGACTAGCTGAATACCCGTGCTTTGCTAAGGAGTACAAACAAAATAAATACAACAGTAAATGTATGCAATTAAAGGGGAAAAAAATTCTATATACAGTAGAACCCCGATTTTACGTTGTCCGTTTCGTACGTTATCCCGCTTCATTCATCATTTTCTATTGGTCCGTGAAAATTGCCTATACTATGCTTAGATTATGTTTTAACCCGGATTTTACATTTTCCTGTTTCATACGTTTTTTACCGTTGGTCCCATGAAAAATGTATAATCGGGGTTCCACTGTATCTACAGGGTGTCCATAATTAAAGTCCCACTTTCAAAAGTCTGCAAAAAAAGAACCACTGGTCAGAATGACTTCAAATTTGAACTGAATATACTGGAAGAAGGGGGAAACGATTTGGCATAATAATAAAAAAAAGTTCCAAAATGTATCAATAGATGGTGCTGTAAGTGGCATACTATGCAAACTAATTAAAAGACACTTATGCGCACAACACATTGCATGTGGTATAAAAGAGTGGGATATGTGGCGTTCCCATCATATTGTATCTGAGTAGCTTGTCATGAGTCTCTCAATGAAGGATCGCTCTCTTCTGGTGAAGCTCTTCTACAAGAACGACGACTGTGTGCCTGCAGCTTTAAAGAAATTCCAGTCATTAAAGGGAATGAAAAAAGGCTGTGGTCCGATTTTCTGCAAAGGGTCTAAAGAATATGATTCAGAAATTTGAAGAAACAGGTTCTTTTGAAGTGAAATCTGGCAGAGGGAGGAAATCAATTGCTTCGACGTCAGTAGTGGTAGAAGATGTAGCCACAGCATTAGAGGAAGGGACGAGCAGTGGTGTGCAAACGTGCAGTGCAAGTGGTATTGCCCGATGTTTAGACATGCCTTCGAGTACAGTGCACAAAATTATACGCAATATCCTGCATTGCTATCCATACAAAATTACACATGTTCAGGAGTTGCTTCCTGCTGACCTGCCAAGAAGACAGGCGTTTGCTCTGGAATTTCTCGCTCGCATGGAAGTGGACAATGAATGGCCATGGAACATTTTGTGGACAGATGAAGCCCATTTCCACCTCCACAGGTTTGTCAACACACAAAATTGCAGGATATGAGCAAAGGAAAACCCATTCGCAACTCAACCAGTAATGCATTCACCAAAGGTAACTGTGTGGTGAGGGTTGATGGCATCGTGTATGGTAGGGCCATTTATTTTCGAGGAGATAGGTCCTGTGGGTCCTGTTACCTGTACCGTGAATGGTAAACGGTATGAGAGTCTTTTGCGCAGCCAGGTCATTCTAACACTTCAACAGCGTGCATGTCTGGATAGAATCATTTTCATGCAAGATGGTGCTCCTCCACACATCGCAAAGCCAGTCATGCAACTGCTCAAGAGGCATTTCAGAAATAATCGACTTATCAGCCGTCATTGTCCAACAGCCTGGCCTCCAAGATCACCAGACCTCAATCCTTGTGACTTCTGGCTGTGGGGTTATCTTAAAAATGTTGTGTACAGTGGCCCGATTGCAAATTTAGCTGAATTGAAGGCACGGATTACAGAACACATTCGCAACGTTACCCCTGAGACACTCCGGTCTGTTGTGGAATATGCTGATTATTGCTTTCAGCTTGTGGCAGACAATGGTGGAAAGCATACTGAACCTGTCTGCCGCAAGTCTAGTGATAATTAACAGGCATTTTCATTGTTGCTTTTTATGCGGTTTTTGGCCCAAGGACAATTAAAAACCAATTTTTCCCATCCAATGTGGTACGACCTTGCCATGGTGGATGGGCTTTCCACTAACAGTGCCACAACTGTTGACTGACTTAGGAGTCATTTTTTCCGTCAAACGACCCAAACACACATGCACATTGAACACTACAGTTGGTTTACTGTGCAACTCATGCCAAAGCTGTTGTATTTCGATTAAAAATGTCACTTGTAGCCGAATCCACTTTCGTTATGCTGCTTACAACGCCATCTATTGATACATTTTGGAACTCTTTTTTTTATTATGCCAAATTGTTTCCCCCTTCTTCCAGTATATTCAGTTCAAATTTGAAGTCATTCTGACCAGTGGTTCTTTTTTTGCAGCCTTTTGAAAGTGGGACTTTAATTATGGACACCCTGTATATATATTTATAAAAAAATTGCTACGGATATTTTTATAGACAAAAAATGTTGAAGAAAATATTCAAATTAAATACAATGGTCAATGTAGGCAATTAATTTGTATGTTTAATATCCATAAAACATACTAATTGACTTACATTCTTAAAAAACTTCTATCTCAATTAGTCTAGTGGTTAAACTTTATCTTTTACTGTATTTTAATATATTTTTTGTCAATTTATTTATATAATAAATACAACGGTCAATGTATGCAATTAATGCCAAAAAAAGAATATATATATATATATATATATATATATATATATATATATATATATATATATATGTATATATATATCTATATAAAAATCGTAAAGGATATTTTTATAGACAAAATAATGTAGAAAAAAATATTGAAATTAAATCTAATAGAACATACTAAAGAATACAGTACAGTTTGAGGAACATTTCTTTTACTGTATTTTAATATTTTTTTGGATAATGTCCAATTGTCTGCCGCATTAAAAAGAAAAAAATATTTTTTTTGTCAATTTATTTTGTTGTTATGCCCGTGACGCAAAATTAATTTAAAGTATCACAAAAAGAAAAGAAACTACGTGATCAGCATTTAATAAATTGAATTCTAAAAATTAATCTTTAAAAATTCACCAAAAATCAGAAAATGGAGGTAAAGATTCGAAAAGATTTCATTTTAAAAGAATTTTTATGATCTTCTTCGTGATATAAATTTTATAACCCTCAAATTATTATTTTAAATCCAATCTTAAAAAAAGTTACAAAAACAGTTTAAAAATTTAATTTTAAAAAATCTAAGAATTTTTCAAAAATCTTTCTTAGTGCACCCCTACACTAAAAGAAGAATCGCCGTGCAAAATTTCAGCCCTTTAATTCAAGCGGTTTGGTCTGTGCGTTATCTGTCTGTCAGTCAGTCAGTTACGGAAGTTTTATATATATGAGACAGATTTTACTTATGAAAATTTAAATGAGAGAAATATCAAATGTTCCAAACAGTGAAGTGTTGGTATTACAATTGTAACAATAAGAAGATAGAACTTAACAGAGTGCTCATAAGTAGTTAAGATAATATCAGTAACCCACACAGAAAATATTTCAGACCTCTATAATAGCAAAAATATACTAAATTAGATAAAATATACTTTTGAGGTAGAAATTATACATATACAAAAGTGAATAATCATATCACACAAACTATGTATAAATAAAACATTTATAGCATGTAAATTTTTAACTCAGTCACTTTTCAGAACATGACAAACAATTTCTAACTCAAACTTTTAGAAGTCACTGAATTTCTAAATACCAATTTAAAATAATAATCAACATATTAAGCCTATAATAACAACAAATCTAAACAAGCTCATAAACCTGGAAAACAATGTATTAATATCTCATTTTAACATTTATACAATATCTCCCTTACTAACCCAATAACAGCTACACCCTTTTAACTGCATAATGTACCGCAAACACAGTACAGAAATAACAAAAGATCTATTATAATTATATTACAAACACTAGTGTTACCATGTGCAAAATATCAGAATTTAGTTAGTGATAACTTACAGAAAACTTGTGGCAAGGTTGGCAAGTTTCTTCCAAAGTGGAAAAAACCGGCTGGAAGAAATGGAAGAAACTGTTTTTCTTTAAGAATTTACTATTTAAGTTGCAACTTTGAAGATACAATAAATTCATTTTTCTCATAGATAACCTTAGATAACCTTAAGTAAATTTAATTAGACCTATAAAAATGCAATTATTTATATATGCTAAATTAATAATTCCATCAGTTTTTTAGCCAAGATCAGATCACACACCTCAACAAAAGAAATTTTATCCAAAATACACAAAATCCATTAAAAGTTATCATTTCAATTTAACCAACATAATTTTTTATTATTTAATCTAATATACAATAATTATTGTATTAAAAAATGCCATCAACATCCTCATTTTCCATACTACAGTGCAACATGGTATAACAAAACAAAAGTTTTTTAGCAGTAGGTTGCTGCAATCAGTTTCTCAACTTAAAATGGATGAATGCAAAAGACGAAAAAATTCTTTCAAGTCCTGCAGAACTTGAAGGAGAGTTTAAAAGCTTCCGGAAGAAACCAGTTTCTTCCGGAAGAAACCCAACCCTGACTTGTAGGAAACACAACATAAGAACTCACAGCTTTTTAAAATCCACAATAAAAATAAAGGGATGGTAAGTTCAAATTAATGAATAATTCATCATCAAGCCAAGAGCATTAGAGACAATCACACCTAATGCTCCTGGCCTGATGATGAACTATCCATTAGTTCAAAACTAGTTACCACCCCTTCATTTCTGTGACAAACAATAGGTAGCTGTGGGTTCCTGTGTTTAGTTAGTGGGTTTGGGCAGAGGTTTTATCATTATTGTTTCAGATTCAATTAGAATACATACTTCAGGTTTGAAATTGCCAGAAATAATGAGAATAGCTGCAGTCTCATATAAATACAGTTGATCATCTGGAGACATTGCATTAGAAGAAAGACCATTATTTGGAGGTGCTAGCACAAGCAAATCATGCAACTGATGTAAGATTTCTTCGGTATAATTTGGCATATGTGACCTAAAAAATTTTAATTTTCATAAATACAAAACAATGAATCAATTACCAATAAACAATTTCAACATGATTTACATTGTGTGTCACTAGTGGCACAAACAAATAATTGTGGATCTCATGAAATTTAATTAAATGGGGATTTTCAAAACTTCAGATAAACATCTGTGGTATTATATGCATACACATACCATACGAATAATGCTTATTAAGAACAAATAAACTGTATTCCTCTAGATTTTCTTAATATAAGTATGAACAAGACTAAGTTCAGTAGACCATAAGAATAAATGTAAGTAAATAATTTACAAAGATGTTAAAACTAACAGACTCAATATGTACACAATGTTATTAAAGTTGTTGTGCAAAAATGTATTAAGCACAACACCAACTATTATTTATAATTGGTAGATATATGAAAATTATTTCATTGAACCATGTATCATTATTAATAGCCATTACATGAATAAATGATGTAATAGCAATAATGTTTAAACATTATATCATTTAAATGACATTATCTAAAAAACATAACTTTTATTTATGGACTTCCATGGAATGGCAACTGATTTGTAAGCGTGTGCAAAATAAACAATATTGTTTCTGTCTTTGTTAATATTTGATAATTTCAGATGTCAGGCTTAAGCTTTTCGGCCCCACCGGGACATGTCCTGCAGATATTACCAAGTCACTCAATGGGATAAGTAAGCATGAAATTTATTGCAATGCATGTCCCACTGGTTTCCTGTGATTACATTCATATGTTAGTGTGACTTTTTCCTGATTGATGTCACCAGCACCCTGCCAGTTGTTTGTTTTTTCATAAGAGTTTCTGACTAGAGTAAAAGTTTGTGCATTATGGCAGCCATTTCAGGCAGAAATAGATGAGTGGAGACATGTGTTGTTTTCGTTTTGTGCTGTGTACGTCTATTTTTGCCAAATCAAGTAGTTTATTTGAAGTAAGTGAATTACTATTGTAGATTTTGAAAAATTAATATTATGAGACATATATGTCCCAATGGTCTGTTTTATTGGCACATTATTGTCCCAGTGGTTATATAAAGATATCAATGCCTCATTCCCAAAGCTTTCCATTTCTGTATTTTTAGGCATATGAATATCATGAATCGAAGGAAGGGATTGACAAATGAAGAAATAATGAAATTGTTGAATCAACCGAATTCAAGCGATGAATTGGACGATCAGATGCAGACAGGGTATATGTGCCTAGTTTCTCTGACAGTGATAGTTGTGAAGAATTGTTATGCTACATTGCAAAAACTGTTTTGCAATGTACCATACTAGAAATGTTATAAATAATGTTGTATAGGTGTCTTGCAATAAAATTGTTTCAAAAGTATTATAAAATTAATTTTGAACTAGGGAACTGAACTTTTCACTGTATTTTATATCGTCACCTCAACACCAATGGGACACATATGTCCCACCTCCACAATTGCCTGTGAAATTAATTTTTGTTTTTATTTTGGAAGAATATTGCTATTTCTACTTTATTTGACCTACTAAAGCCCTAATTTACCTTAATTTTAGAAAAGAAAAAACTGGTTGTGAAAGGGTTAAAACAGCTTTTAATTAATCTTTTGTATCAGAGGTGCAACCAGATTTCTTTGTACGGGAGGGATGCATTTCTGGGGAAAGAAGGTTCATCTCTGGAGTGTTTTCCTCAAAACACTCCAGAGACCCAAAATATTCTACAATGGAATCTCTTTTGTATTGACTGACTTTAAAAATTCTGGATGTTGCTGGGGTTTGACCATCCAGTAACTCTGGCTTACATGGGAATCAACACTGAAGTTACCAAGATCCTTTAACCAGTAAAATTAAATGTTATATCTACTCATTCATGACTGGGCAGTTCAGACAAAGATCAGATCAGTTAAGTTATGCTATTTAAGGTACACAAATATAGGACTGAGACTATATGTATAAACAACGTTCAATTTAACTTTATATTTATATTGAAATGCAAATTTCTGTATTAGAGGACACTACAATTAGAAAACAAATTCAAAAAACTAATTCAACAGACCTCTACATTATTTCAGTTATTAAATGTTAAGTTGATTTGACAAAAAAAGTAAAATAACCAAATGTTATTCTGCTAAGAACTTGGAATTATTTAATCCAACTGTATATGCAATCTATCACCTTGGTACATGAGATGACCATTAACTATATAATAAACAAAATTCAATGAAATCACATCAGGATATGATTAAATATTATAAATCAGAGTAGATAAATACCTATCATAAAAATATTGAAAGAAATGTTCAAGAATATGTAACTTCATTGATACATGGTTAATTAATTTAAAAATACATCAGATTAAATACAAATCTTACATATTTATTTGTACATACACACTACGAAAGAGAACAAAATAATAAGAACTCAATTTTATAGCTTTCTTCAACACAAAACCTGAAGAAAGCTTCAAAATTCAGAGCCAAGATGGAAGTATATTTAAGAAAAAATGCAACACTTTCTTTTTTTGAGCTTGAGGGGTTGGTTTATAGTGTAATATTTTCAAAAAGGTATCAACTCCTATTGTGTAGATGTTTTCTTTTTTGTATATATAAACAAATATAATACAAATATATTGTAAACTAAATATATTTGGAAGTATTTGTAACACATAAGTTCCCATCATCTAATGATAAGAAACAGAGAGGGAAATTTAGATTAGTAAACTGGGAATTTATCTAAAATACAACATACAGTAACAATTTTTTTTTAAAGTTATAAAAAATAACGCACAGCAAATATAATGCTAAACTAATAGAACTTACTTTAAACATTTGACAAATCGGGAAAAGAGATATGAAGCTCGACTTTTTACATGTGGGTCATTATTTCTCAATCCTCTCTCATCTAAGAATGCAGCCTGGAGAAGAAAATTTAAAGTCATTTATATAAAGATATTTATAAAAAATATTTATTTTTTATGAAAAGTTTTAATACTAACCAATATTTCTGGAATATGATGTGGCTCTTGAGAGAAAAACTTTTCAAATCTTACAACTGATTCAAAAAACTGCAATGTGACAGCTACATGCCCTTGTCTACTAACACCAGATGTAACAAGCTGAAACACAAATGTTTTATTTAGTTTGATAAATTAAAATTCTCATTATAGACAGCAAAAATTAACCCTATGAATTATGGTGCATATAATTATTGCATTCATACTAGAGGGCAAAAAATAAAGACCAGTGAACAAATTGATAATGATGAAATGAACTTACCAAATGAAGCATCTGCATCATTTCCAGTTTTTTGTCAGATGGATTGGATAAAACATTGCCTTGATTATTCTGTTGAAATAGGAAATACACAGATTTGAAGAATTTGCAGCAAAGACACCAAACAAGCAACAAATAGTAAAGCAACAAATAGTAGTAAAACAAACAGAATGTGTGAGTATCAGTGTGTTGCAAGGAAATACTAAACAGTTCTAATATGAATGGTCCCATTCCGAGAATCTATCATCAGACAATCAAATTTTTTAAACTTACAGTCATAAAATTTTATTATCTAGTTAACCTTTTAACTGTCAAGTTAATCTGATGATTTAAGTACGGAAAATGTCAAATTTTTTATTGCAGAAATCAATTGTTTAGTACAAAAACTGCAATCTACTGAAAAACACAAAAATTCACCTCCCAAGATATGGAATAGAATACTAGTACTGCCATCTATTGAATAAAGCCTAAATCAACTTGTCCCAAGATAGATTCGGGTTTGACAATAAGATGCAAGAAAAAAATCCACCCAAGACTATCACGGGCACGACATTTTGGAATGCAAGTGCCCCACCCAAGACTATCTCGAGCACGACAATTAAAAGGTTAAATATACAATTCACAAAAATTCCATTACCTCAGAATCTATATATATTTAAAAATACTTTTAATGTGCTTAAAAATAATTAAATAACACATTCTATTAAATACATGTTGTTGTTGCCGTGTCTACAAATAGTGCAGAAGAAAAGTCTTAAATAGAACCAAAAGCCTGGATAAAAGCTGCAGCCAGTTTGGGTGCCTGTGGGCTGTGGAGGAGTTCTCGCAGCGACAAAACAAGTTTAAAAAAAGCAGCCACAATGGCCGGATAGTCAAAGATATGTTCTGGAGAACTGGGTTTCTGGACAATTTCAATAAAGGATCTTGTGCCGTCAGGGTAGATTTTCATACCCTTAAAGTAATTAGTTCTTAGTCTAGCTATTGTGGAAGCAATTGTTCTGAGACAGTTCAAGTTCAAAATTAGTGGTTTCTTCAGGGGTTGGTTGGTTAATCTGCACCTGCATTAACATCTGCGAGTAAACAATTGTGTTAACATCTGTTAGTGTGATGTAAGAAGAGGTCTGGGCCAAGCTCCATGTATTAAATACATACTGAGGATGACTGTATACAGTGATTTAAGTTGCAAATAAAAAAAATTTAAAAATTTTATATTTCTAATGGCACAGATTAAAAGAAAACTACAGCAAAAAAAAAGCACAACACAAGAAACACAAAAACAGAAAAGTTGCAGCAAATAGTCTATGAATCCAGAAGTCCCCTGGCCTCCCAGTAACAGTCCACAAGAGAACATTTAGTCAATGCAGGGCAATGAAACCAATGTTCACAGTTCATGACCCGTCCCAAGTCACAGAGTCTGCAGAAAGGACTAGAAACAATGTTGAAGCGGTGTAAATGTTCCAAGAGACAGTCATGGTTGGTGGCTAGTCTAACCTCAGCCACCATTTTAAGTCTGGGCCATATAGAGACACTAAATAATTTTTCTCACCAAGGCTTTTGAGAAGTTTTAACAGCGAGACTCTTTTTGAATTTCTCTCTCACCTCTCTCTCAATAGAAAAATTATTTACTGCAGCAAATAAAATGTTTTCCTTGCAGTTAATAACTGTTGATAAACTGTGTGATATGGTATCTGCGTGCATGACACAAAATATTAAGCAGTTTAAATAAGCAATGAAAGGAATGAAGAGGAAGAATGTTAAATAACAATGGAACAATGCTCACTCCCATTCTGATAATATAATGATTACATACAAACTTTAATAGTGTATTTGCAAGAAAGAAATATGTTCTGAGTTTTTACCTTTCTTCACTATGGTGGGAATGGGTTGCTTTAAGGAAAATCAAATGCAACATTTTGAAAAATCGATAATTTCACTATCTCAATTTTTGCAAAAAACAAGAAAAATTTATTTTCTTGAGGGAAAAAAAAATTTATTTTCTTGAGGGAAAAAAAAATACCAATTCAGAAAAAATTAGATCAAAATCAGAATTTAAGAAAATCTCTATAATATCACAGCCAAGATAAAAGAATGTAGTAAGAAATTCCTAACAATTTTTTTCTTTTTTGAGGGGGAGGATGAGTGTTTTCCCTCCCTTTTATGACTAATTTCATTTTCCCAAACAATTCCTGGTTTTCAAGTTTTTTACAAACATACAAAATCAGCATTTTCAACTTACAATATGAATTGTCATGTTTGAAATTGACAGATTAAAAGCCATTTTTTTCAGTAGCGAGTGCAATTGAAATTAATAAATTAGACCTCATCTTCTGCTTTACAACTTGGAAGAATAAAAGATAAAATAATTTTATGAAGATAGAAATCTGACATATGCAATTTTTTCTACTTTATATACTGATATAACTTTCTGCTAATTCCAAAGTAAACATCTGTGACAACAAAAATGAGATCCAGACTAAAAGAAAATTGGTAATTTCTTAAACCTTAAAATCTGAAAAATACTTTTATTTAAGTCATAACTTACAGCATTTTTCAAACTTTTAAAAATATGCATTTATGTATAATGAGCATTATTGTCACTTGAATTAAATTAAATTAAACAAATAACTCACTGGAACAGCTTCACCAAGAAGATAGAGGAATGTGATAGCTACTTCTACATCTTCAAATGGAAGATTCTGCCAGTGGCTTAAACTGTCTGTGATCATTCTTTTTGTGTGGGAGAAGACAAGATCCAAATCCTGTAAGATTTGAATATAAAAGCAGATGTTACATGATGACATCAATTAAGATTCAAAAGAAATCCTTTGAGAATTTATTGCACAAAATATTTTTGTAATGCAAAATGTTTTCAACATACAACAATGATCCAAGTTTATATAAAAACAAATAACCTATCTTTTAAATATAAATCCTTGAATATATATTTTATTTTAAAATAAGATCACTTACTTTTATCGCTTTGTAAAATTTATTTTATTTGCTACATTACAAGTACTACATTACCATTGAAGAGTCAAAATAATATAAAGTAATGTTAATTTTTAAATTAAGAACTTCACCATGAAAAAAAAATTACTTTTAAAAATAAAAAACTATTAAATCAAAATAGGTTTGTAAATCATAATTATAAACCATACCAGCATCGCTAGGTTATCAAACAACACTTTTAAGGACTTCCTATATTCTTCAAACATAGCTTCTTCTTGCCCCTATAAAGAATTTTTTATAATAAATACCAGTGTCAAAACCAATCTTAAGACATTAAATAAAAAACTTCTTGAGAAATGGCATTTATATAAAACAAGATTACTCTTAATCACTACTAAAAAAATCTAAAAATATTTATAAAATAAACTTTACAGATTATGCAAACAGAATAGCTTACCTGACAATTAAAATCTGTTGACTTATCATATTTGTATTTATTTATAACTATACATAAAATAGCCTGAAAATGAAAAATACACAAAATCAGATAAATAATGCAGTAATAAAGTTGAATGAAATCATTTGCATAACAGTTTTATATATTTACAATATATTAGTTTTCATACAACATTATAAATTTTTTAAAAACATCTTTCATAATTATTTTTATTCAGAAAGAATCTATGCACAAAAAGAAAAAAAAACTGAAGTCTTTTGATTGGCATACCCTTATTTTTGTCAACAGGTAAAATAAACAAACAAAATTCAAAAGATTATTTATAGAAGTTAGCAGGTAAGACCAGTTTTTCATAAAAACATCCACACCTGCAATTTACCTACAAAAGAATTTGATGATGATGTTAGATTTTTATAACAAGGATCATGGTCTAAATTACCAAAATTATCAAGTTGCATTCCCTTACACCTGCATAGTGTATAATACAGTTCTATCATTAAACTATGTTTCCAAAGTACCTCTAAGTCTCTTACAACTCAATAAAGTTGCTTGTAAGAGAGACTTTTAGGAACTCCCTCTCACAAGAACTGTTGCCGAGGGAATTCAAATAAGATTTGGTGAAGCAAAATTGCTGAAGTTCCAGAATGACCAAGGCAGAAAGTAGTCGCCTTGTTTCAACTAGTGACAGGCCATAATTGCCTATTGAAACATCTCTGCCATATAAATATCATTTCATAACCCCTTTGCAAGCTTGTAATTGACAAGAGAACATGAACTTTACCCATATACTGTCTTGTCCCGCTCTATCTCCAGTTCCTATGTGGGAGAGATATTGGATAGCTTGGAGACTTTAGGGTTCATGGATGTTGTAGTTCGCATTTGTTTGCTTGTTCTTTTATATATATATATATATATATATATATATATATATATATATATATATATATATATATATATATATATATAAGAATATATATATATATGTGATGATTTTGGTGGCGAAGAACATCAGGATGGGGAACTCGTTATATTCCAGACAGTTCTATAGTCATGGCACAAGGTAGGAAGGCATATGAAGAGGAAAAATAGGCCAGACAGATTCAAATTAACGTCTTTTGGGTAGTAGTGAGGAATTAACGCAACACAACAATAGTCTGTGGCAAGGGAAAGAAGATTAGTTTTTTTCATAATACAGTCTTTATTTCTGGAAATGTTGCTTGACATCTTTTACTTAGAATAAACTCTTATACAGTGGATCAACACATTTCACTTTAATTGTCCGGAGCATTACGGACATACTATAAAACCCCGCAGCACAAAGGAGCTGCGACTACAAAGGATGGTTGCGAATAGACAAAGAAGTGTGAAAGACCTCGACTCATGCCTGGAGTATGGGTGCATTGAACTTCTAATTGGTCAGATCATGACACCTGATCTCAATATCCGACCTTCTCGAAGTTTCACCTTATATAATGCTTGTATAACGATGTTGGAGTGCGGCTTTAGGGGGAAATCTAATAGTTTATTTTGGTTATTCTCAGGTCAAAATCAAGATGAGGGGAGTTATTATATTGCAATAACATAAAAGAAATTTGAATAGGCATTTCCTTTAATGGTTATAAAAAGTTATCATTTCATATATATATATATATATATATATATATACATATACATACACACACAGTCAAATCCGGTTAATATGACCATAACCTGAAGAACCGAAACAAATCCTATTGCATAAGCCTAATATTATTCGCTAGCTAGTTATTAGGACCAAAATGATCACGTCCCGGGGTGGTCCGATTAACCGGAATCAACTGTGTGTGTGTGTGTGTGTATATATATATATATAGATAGATAGATAGATAGATAGAGAGAGGGTCTTGTAACCCACCATTGGAAATAAAAAAAGTACCTCTCTATCAACAACTGAAGAATTAGACTGTCCTTTTATATAAGAAAAAGAACACAATTGTGACCTTTCATAATATTTTTTTTCTTTCTTTTCAGGGGGGGAAGGGGGATGTGTAATTCAAAGAAAATTTGTACTGAAATATTTGTACAGTGTGATTAATTGTACACCGTGATAATAAATAGTAAATCAATAGACATTTCAAATGAAAAAGTGTGAATACTTAGAACATTTTTCATAGTGTTCAAATTAAATACAGCTTAGCAATTATTTTATGTTATTGCAATATAATATAGCTGAAAAAGGAATTTTGCATTTCAAGTCCCAATAGTTTAATAACAGTAATTTAGAATATTTCACAACAAGGGTTAGATCCAAGTAATATTTTTTTTTTATAAGATCATTTCCTAAAAAATTAGCATCCACCCATTTCAAAATATTTATTACTGTTTTCTGCATGTTTTTATTAAAGAAAACATTCTCTATCAGTAAAAAAATAAGAACAATTTCTTACTCTATAGATAAGCTTGGAGTTATGCTTAAACAAACATATATTAGATAATATTATTTCTATTTAAATCTTACCTCCACATTTTTGGAATCTTGAACACCATAAGCACGAGCAGTTACTTTATATTTTAAAAATTGCAGGTACTCTCTGGCAAACTCTATCACAGACTGGGACACCTCATCATCATCATTGCTCAGAAACTTTAATAAAAGGTCCGTTTTCATGTTCACAGCATTAGCTGCTATGCCCATGCCTTCAGTATCCTTTACCTTTTGGAGCCTTAGACAAGTACAACAAAATTATGTAAAAATTTCAATATTCTAATATGCAATGATCATTCAAAATTGAAAAACAATATGAATATTTAAACTAGAAGTTTATTTATTTACTAGCTGAATACCTGTGCTTTGCTACGGAGTACATTCAAATTAAATACAGCTGTCAATGTATGCAATTAATGCCAAAAAAAAAAAATTATAAAATCCAATGGTCAATGTATGCATTTAATGCAAAAAGAAATATATATATACAGTGGAAATAACAAGCATAATTCGTTCTAGAATCTTACTCGTAATACGAAACACTTGTTAAGTGAGACAATTTTCCCATATAAATTAATGTAAAATACGATAATACATTCCATGCAAAAAAAATTCAAAATTTTTTGTATGTAACGTTTATTTAAAGAAAATTACTTATACATAAATTGTTAAGGAGCAAAATCATCCATATGTAGTTAACTATTTATGAATTTATGACACATATCTAATTCTTTTGTACTAGAAAGCTATCTAGCGACATTTGTTTTTCTCGGCACTTCAAAATTTGGTGAAAATGTAACACCACAGTATCACTGAATAAATTTATAGTACACATACAAACTGTCTTATTAGGGTGATACTTTTCAACGTACGATGCAACAGTGTCCCATGCTTTCAGCATTTTTATTATTGTGCCAGAAGATTGTTGCTTTGCTGTTTCTTTGTCCATCTCCCCTGACAGACTCTCTTCTACAGCTTCTTGCTATGAGAGACACTGCAATTCTATAAGCTTTTTGGTGGTCAGCTCGTGATAGTATTCATCCACAAGCTCATCAATATCATTGTTATCTACCTATAGTCCCGTGATCTTGGCTAAAGACACAATCTTGTTGACTATTGGCTCCACAGGTACTGGCTTTTTCTTAGGGAAGGGGGGACAATTGCCTCTACTGCCCCCCCCCCCTGGAGGCACCGTTGATGTCAGACTGATATAGCACTAGAGTTAAAAGTTCCAGCACACGTGCACAAGCGAGTGACTTGAAAAGGGGACTTCTTTCCCCGTCACTCATTATGCGAAATGTTGCTCGTTAAGGGAGCCATTTTTTTACAATATATTTTGCTCGTTATGTGAAATATCATTATGAGAGGTGCTCGTTAAGCGAGGTTCCTCTGTATATTTATTTATAAAAAAAATTGTAACAGATATTTTTATAGACAAAATAATGTAGAAGAAAATATTCCAATTAAATCTAATAGAACATACTAAAGAATATAATACAGTTAAAATAGTACAGTTTGAGGAACATTTCTTTTACTGTATTTTAGTACTTTTTTTGATTGTCTGCCATATTAGAAAGAAGAAAAAAAATTTTGTTTGTCAATTTATTTAATTGTTATGCACGTGACACAAAATTAGTTTAAAATATCACAAAAAGAAAAGAAACCACGTGATCAGCATTTAATAAATTAAATTCTAAAAAATAATCTTTAAAAATTCACCAAAAATCAGAAAAAGGAGGAAAATATTCGAGAAAGATTTCATTTTAAAGGAATTTTTATGATCTTTTTCGTGATATAAATTTTATAACCCTCAGATTATTATTTTAAATGCAAACTTAAAAAAAGTTACAAAAACAGCTTAAAAATTTAATTTAAAAAAATCTAAGAATTTTTCAAAAATCTTTCTTACTGCACCCCTAGACTATAAGAAGAATTGTCATGCAAAATTTCAGCTCTTTAGGTACAGCGGTTTGGTCTGCGCATTATCTGTCAGTCAGTCAGTTACAAAACTGTTTTATATAAATAGATGAAGATAGAAAGTACAATGAAATATAAGCAGTAGCAAGCTATAGATATGCAAAGGCCATGATCAGCAAAACAAGGCCAGGTTCAGATGTCAGTTTCTTTAGCCTGGTTTGGTATGCCAATTACTGATTTCTTAAGGTATGCATTTAGCTAAAGCACAATCTATAAATATGTAGGTCACCATGAAGTCCAGCCCAAAGTAATTGAGTAAAGCAAATCCTTTATAGTAATAGCCATCTTGCAATACTTAATATAAAATATCTACATAGTATATTTAAGAATATTTCATTAATATTTAAGGTATCTTATATTACAGTTTTCTTGAAGGATGAAAATCACATTCTTGGCAATTCATATTTTATATGCATAAGAATTTCATGGATTACAACTTTTCAAAATATGGCACAGTCAGAACTTTAGTCTGAAGGTTAAACTTTACATATACAAAAACTAAATTTATGAAACTTTTAATACTGTACAAGATAAAAATCGACACATTGGGTGTTCAACCCTTAAATCGTAACATAAAAAAAATTACTTTTAAAATTAAGCACAAATCTGTTAAAACAGTTCCTGTTACAAATAAATACATGTTTTGCATTTAAGACATTCACTGAACTCCAAAGAGGATGCAAAATATCGGATAAGATGATAAATTTATGTAAATTGAATCTTAACCATTCTAACAACTATTGGGTCTATATTTCAGTGGTCTAACAAATCTCAACTTATAGTACAGAACAGAAGATAATTGCTAAAAACTAACTAAAATTTTAGTTTATTCCTACCTTGTCCAACTGATCAGAATAGCAGTTCCCATTCCATTAACTAAAGTTGCTAATTTAACTATGAAATCTTCATCATCTGCACTCTGTTAAATATAACACAAAAAGATTAGGATAAATATAGTATTAAAAAGGTATTATATCTTGGGCAAATGAGGAAGTAACATTAAAATACAATACAAGAGAAAAATAGAACAAATAAAATGTAAAGAATGTTATCTGCATTCCACAAGGTTATTTTCACTCATAACTACTCTATAAATCAGTGGTTCCCAACCCGTAGAAGCCTGCGGACCACTAAGCCAGAAATTGAACCATGTCCAGACACTCCCCCTCCCCCCCACACACACCGACTTAAGGGAGGGGGGGAGGGGGGTATAGAATATCCCCCAAGCAAAAGGGATACACGATTAACACACTCACTTTTTGTTTCAACCTTGTTTTCAATCTTTAGAATTTGATACCCTAGATCTCAGCCTGAAATTGAAACATGCTGATTCATAGGTGATTAAGTAAAACAGTTTTTATAACACATTATTTATTATTGCTATTGTACAGTGTACAGTACAACTTAACTACAAATTCTTTAAATTTTATACATAGAAATTACATAAAAATCCATAAAAATTAATTCAACACCTGATCATCAACGGATATATCCGGCCCATCTAGTTAAAAGAACATAGCTTTCAAAATCCCCATTTACTTGGCAACTTTTTTATATGTGGTGCTGGACCTCTCCCAAGGCTCTCGCAGACTACCTATAGTCCGTGGACCACTGGTTGAGAACCACTGCTATAAATGGTCTGACTAATGTTAAGCTTGGAACACTATCATATTGACATAACAGCAATGATTCCCCATCCACAGATCAATATCATATATTTGAATTAGAGAGAAAATGCACTCAACAACACAATTACAAGTAGACAAGACAGCTAAATGGAACAATTAATTTGAACTTTTAAATATTTAAATAATGTTTGAAGTCCATGGAGAATGTAGAATATGTGGAAGCATCAATTCTGAACAGATCAAATGGCATAAGCTACTACAACAGGACAAAGGACAGACTAGCATCATACTATATTAACAAATTACCACAAGAAAATATAAAAATGAACCTTAAGAGTTTATAAATTTGGAAAAATTATTTAAAGTAAAAAGTGATAAATAAAAATTATTCAAGTTGTATTTTATTAAGCTTGAGAAAACTTGTGAGGAGAGCATAAGATTCCCCCACCCCATTCACCAAAGGGGCCCAAATACAAGGGACTAGCATGAGATGAAGGATCATTGTAATAATCTTTCCAGAAACCAAACAACAGTTCTTGATGCCAGTTGCTTTCACTCATTGAAGTTTTCAATACACTTCTAAAATTAGAAGTAGCCTAATGCCAATCTGGGATAAAACTGCTTATATAGCCTTAAACTTTTTTTTTCTATCGGACAAAACAAACTCTTAGATAACTCACTACTGTGAAACAAAACATCAAAATTGGATTGATTTTATATATATTCATTTATATGTTGATTTAATATATATATATATATATATATATATATATATATATATATATATATATATATATATATATATATATATATATATATATATATATATATATTCAATTCAAATTACACCAAGTTTGTAAACAGGAATTTTAAGCATTAGGTCAGACATTCATGAACTTCATAAATACAATTCATATCCTTAACAGAATAAATATTATAAGAATGGATGAGAAAAACAAGACCTTCAAAGGAATTATATACAATATCACACAGCTTATTTTATGTTTCAAAAAGAGTACTTTTATAGTTCTAAATACTGAATTAGAGACAGCTAAATTCATGAAAAAAAAACTAATTCAGTTTTAATTTATAGATTTATAAAAAATTAAATGATTCCAAATCTGAATTATTTTTCCTCAAAACATTTTTATTCAACAAAACTAAATGATAACAAGGAAAAACTGATTAATATTTGCTGAAAGCTTTTATCACACCACCACAAAACAATTTATATTGCTACATGAATAAAAATTACTTACCCCAGTAAAATTTAAAACACCAGCCTGTTCTAAAACAGTTACATATGATTCAACCAGTTTGACTTTGGCAACAGGGTCCATTCCTTTACTAATTATTTGGTTTATACAGTCACATGTTGATTCCCGTAGTGAAGGCATAGATAAAAAGTTTATAAAAACTTGCACAAATCGGTCATTTGCAATAAGACCGATGTCAATCCAAGCAATATATGCACCAATGACATCAAGACATAAGCAAACAAGATCTGAATTTAAATTTTGATACGTAACCTAGAAAACATTTGAAACATAAGAAAGTTTTATTACACTTTAAAAATGAAACAACTGTACACATTGAATTTAGGACAATATTAATAAAACTACATAAATATTGCAATTTCTGTTTCAGTATATAAGGTTCAGACTCTGTTCTAAAAAGAAAAAAATATGTACATTTTAAGCACCTTAAATTTTTAAAATTATCAATCTTCAAAATCCAACCAAAAGGTTCTTCTCTTGAACTAATACTTTTACTTTCCAAACACATTATAACATAATTATATTAAATAGTAAATATATCTTATCAAATCCAGAATCTTTTCCAAATATAACATAATTAAGTCCTCATTTTTTACAAATGTATGGTTCTTCCCTATTAACTGAATAAAAATTGCAACATGGATTGATGATTGCAACATGGATGAATTGCAACATGGACTGAAATAAGAAAATTTAAGTTTTATTACATACATAGATAAACCAGCAAAGGAATTCTACATGTCAGTTTCTTATCACTGTATAATCACTATGTACTTATGACTATATGCACAATATGAAAGTGGAAAATTTCTTAGTTCTTCATTAGCACATTTAACATTTTAATAAAGCATAGAAAATCTTTTTTAAAAAAAACTAGAAAATATAAAAATGTTTACGCTTTACAATAAAAATGAGCAAAAAGACATAATGCATTTATAATCAAATGGGATTATTACCAATATATGATGCCATGTGTCCACTAGTTTAGGAATACAAGTTTCTCGCATAGTGTCTTTAATTAATGTAAAAGAATCCAGTTCCTTAAAATTAAAAATATAATCAGTTTCAAGACAAAAATTGAACCATTAATGAAAAATATTCTACATTTACAAATTCTGCAAAAATAAAATTTTTAATTCTAAAACAGATTAAAGAATTCTGTTAATAAATGCTTCACTAAATAATAATGCAAAACTTAACACAACACACAATATAACTCATTTGAAAATAAATTTTTTAATTTTGTTTCCAATAGTCAAATAATCATAACACCTAACTCAAAGTACGGGCACAGAAATTAAATAAAACATTTTTACAATGGAGTATCTATCAATGATGAAATAGCTTCAATAATGAGATAATAAAATATTTCAGATTACTTTAAAAAGATCATAGTTAACAAAGGAGAATAAGATTGAAACTGAAAATTTGTTATTCTCTCATATTTTATTTTTTAGCTAAAATTTAAAAACTAATGAGTGAATGGGAGTGATCAGAATGAATCAAACAGAATATTTAACAATCTAAACCAGCTAAAAACAGCATTTTGCCCATAGGTATAGACAAAGAAGATTTGGATGAAAAGTACTCAGTGCATTGAGATTTAAGAGTAAAAATGTAATAAACATCACCTTACTCTAAGATTAATATTTGGGGGGGGGGAAAAAATGTAAATTAAATCTTCTATGTAAATTAACATTTCTTACCAAAAAAATTATGATGAATTAGTTAAAAAATAAAACATAATCTGCAACCCTTTAAAAAATATATAGATAGATAAAGCAAATAAGATAGTGACAATAATTTAACATACTTTTTGAGTCCTGGGGATTTCCCTGTCAGCAATGTCAGAGTTTATAGCCTGCAAAATGCGTAAATATATGCATATGGCAGTTGTCCCTAAATTTAAGGTGCCTAACAAATCTTCAAAAAATGATGGCCAACGAGCAGGAAAATCTAACAAAAACACCATACAAATAATTTGAGCAGCTTTATTTTGAATGAGGGCAACATCTGGTTCAGAAGTAGAACACTACAAAAGAAAAAATTTTTTTAATAGGGTAAATTTTTCTGACCCTATATAACATTCATAGAAACAAGATATTACACTGTATATTATTTCATAGCTAATTATTACGTGACAAAAACCCATATAATATCAATATGGAACAACAACAAAAAAAGTATATACACTAGGAAAAACTATAGAAAATCTGAATTTAGTGAGATTTGATTCCCTGAAGTAAACGAGTGACAACAAAACCTTTTAACATTAGCAATATCCAATAAAGGCAACCAATAGTAAAATTACAAATTGAAAAAATGTAAAATTGTGAAATAAATAAATACATGCAGATTAAAATACACATAATTATTTTATCTACCTTAAATCATATATTCATTGTTGTACAAAACTGTCATATTATATTAATTGCAAATGAGATTCAAAGAAAAAATAGTGTAATAAACGATACAAATAAATATTGTTCATACATAACAAATGTAATACCTGAGTTTGTATCCAGTGGCTCACAAACTTTCTGATAATCTGCTGTTGAGCTTGATTGGCAAAGCGATATCTGAGAAGTGAATAACAAAGGCAATTATTCATAATTTCAACAAGCAGAACTTAGGTTGAAATATTAAAGTAATATGAACACAAACTGTGAGATGTTACATAAAATATAGTGAAAAAATATACATACCATAAAATCTCAACTATAATACGCACCCAAGTATAATGCACATGCTTGATTTTGTGCAAAATTTTTGGAAAAAATTAAAATTCGACTATAATATGCACCCATAACTTTTCAATATTTTATTTAAAAATTGCACAAATATTTATTAACATAAATAAAATTTGTAATAAAAAAACTTAAATTGTTAATTCAAAACAAACAATACTGTCAAATTATCAATCTTAATCATTTTCACTAAAATACAGCTCATCTATTGTTGTTGTGCCCAAGTCACAATTATTGTTGCCATCATAATATATATCACCATCATCATCCTCACTTGACAATACGAACTGTGAGTTCCGTTTCTTTAAAAGGAATACCTGCTTAGTAAACGGGTGGATGAATCCCGGAGTGCAGATACGCACGCACCCATGTTGCGGCAATGTCTTACAGCTGCTGTATATTCATTTATCTAATGTTTAAAACTACATTTTTTTTGTACACAAGTATAATACGCACCCTCAATTTTGCGGACTAAAATGTGAAAAAAAAGTACACATTATACTCAAGATTTTATGGTATGTATTACAAAATTAAAAGAGAATTGAAGGGAAATAACTGTTGATTACTTATTCATGTAGTGAACAAATACTTCTACACTTTTACAGGTTGGCAGCCTACAACATTATTTTTTTATTTTGATGCTTTATGTCTTTCACAAACTATTACCCCACTGATTATTAGACCCTGAGTACTGAGTATTACACTGATTATTGTACCCTGCTTGTTCTTTGATACATCATGACCCTTTTTGTAAGCACCATGCCTATCTAAAATAAAAAAACTTAACAAGTGCCTTTGTCATTTTTAAAACCACTAACATTTTTCAATTGACCATCCTAAAGCTATGTTTTTGAAACTGATTACTTTTTATTGTCCTCAGTAAAAATAGTGATGATCCACTGGACTTTGAAAAGAATATAAATCTACATTCCTACATTCATGGTTTATTTGCATTGAAAAAGCGAATAATTTGCAGTTAAAATTAAACTGGGTGTAAAAAAATTGGTAATAAACTTAATCTTTTTTTAAAAAATTTTAAACTGTCAGGGAATTTCTTCCAAAACATCCTCAGCTTTGTTACAAAGTTGTGAGGAAGCTGACTTTATTCTAATTATTCTCGAAAATTCAACCATTTATTATGGAAAATGAAAATCCTGTGTTTTGTCTAGATCAAGCAAAATAAAAAATTTTGATTCTTCATTTCTAATTTTTATTACTTTCAAACCCTCTCTTTTAGAGTGAAGAGATGTTGCAAATAATCAAATTTTTATCCCTATAACTAATACTTTAAAGTTAGATTTTTCATTATTTATAAAAATGCAAGATCATGTTTCCTTTTTTATGAATCATAGAATATTGAACGTGCACAAATAGGACCTTGTATATTTTTGTACTATTTATTTTAGCAATTTAATTATTTTACCCATATATTTAAAATTTCTTCAAAATTAGGTATGCCAAGTCTTACTAAAAATCCATTTTTATTACAGATTTTTTGGAGCTTTTATTACACAGTTTTGGAGAACTTAATATTATTACAGAAAAATATTGAACACAGATTTTGTAAATATTTCATCTAGATTTTTGAAACTTTTTCTTATTTGCCATCCAGTCCAGTATATGCAGTTTCCAAACCATTTTTGATCCTTTGCTTAGATTTTTAAAGAGTTCAAAATTCAGAGAATTTCTTTTGGAAACTTTTCCACAAGACATTTCAGAAATTTACAACTTATATGCACCAAAAAATTTTGGAATTTGTTTCATGAGATTTTTTAGATATCTCCTAAAATCAATCCAATTCTTTACCCCTTAATTTTTCCTCTTTCTTTTTTTTTTAAATTGAATATACAGTGGAATCTCGATCGATCGTTCCCATCATCGTTTTCCATTATGTGTCGTTTATTTCACCCAGTCCTGATGATCATATAGCTTTGTTATGTTCTTGCATCTATTGTTTTTCCGCATTTATCATGCAGTCCCTTGAAGAATGATAGATCAAGATTCCACTGTATTTTAATTATTTATTAAACCATTAAAATTTTGAAAAACTGCAATGCACCAAAAAAATATAAAACAAGGAAAATTTCTATTATTTTCAAAAATAATTTCCAGACCTCTCAATTATTTTTCATCTTTTTCCTTACAAATAAAGACATTTCAGAAATTTACAACTTATATGCACCAAAAAATTTTGGAATTTGTTTCATGAGATTTTTTAGATATCTCCTAAAATCAATCCAATTCTTTACCCCTTAATTTTTCCTCTTTCTTTTTTTTTTAAATTGAATATACAGTGGAATCTCGATCGATCGTTCCCATCATCGTTTTCCATTATGTGTCGTTTATTTCACCCAGTCCTGATGATCATATAGCTTTGTTATGTTCTTGCATCTATTGTTTTTCCGCATTTATCATGCAGTCCCTTGAAGAATGATAGATCAAGATTCCACTGTATTTTAATTATTTATTAAACCATTAAAATTTTGAAAAACTGCAATGCACCAAAAAAATATAAAACAAGGAAAATTTCTATTATTTTCAAAAATAATTTCCAGACCTCTCAATTATTTTTCATCTTTTTCCTTACAAATACATCATTATACTGTGCAGGGCACTTATTAAAGAAATAATGCTTTATTTTTGCATTAATGGTTTACAATTTTGTGAACAAGGAAAACCATTTAACCAGTAAAGACATTGATGAAAAATACTAATTCTCCTTTGATATAATATATGATGTGATGAAAGCATGTTGTAAAACTGGTGGGAAATAGTTTTTCAAAACTTTCTCAAATTTTTGTAAATTGGTATACTATTAAAAAAGATTTTCAAAAAGACTTGCATTTAAAGAAAACTTTTTTTACAAGTACAGCAGTTCCCATGTATGTATAAAACCATCCAGCTATAAGAAATTCATAAACAGCAGAGTTAGATTTTTCCACAAAATGTCCCAAATGACATTACCCTGCTCTCAATTAGGTCTAGAGTAGGGACCTTCAACTCGTGGCCCACCCACGGTATTTTAATGGCCCACCAAAACATTTTGATCATGCAAAACGAAAGTTTGACATAAATTTGAAAAAAAAAACCTTAGAATGGAAAATTCTCTCACACAAAAAAGATAGAGAATGCACGGGAAAAAGTAGAACCACGGCACATAGGCTTATCAAAATAATAAACTGGTCATTGTATTCAGAATCATAAGACAACATAAACCCAAAAAGCAGCATGCCAAGACTCTTTCTTGCCAGACTCTCACGCTTGTCTTGTCTTCCTGCGTTCATTCCATTTCATGCAATATAAAGTACAAAATATGTTGATTCAACTCCCATGTTTTGTTGTTTGTAGAAATCAATAAATAAAAACATTTTTTAATTAATAATGGTTATAAAGGTAAAAAATACTTTTTAAAACACACCATACACACAAAACTTCAGTGACATGTTTTGAAGGAATTAATCCTTCATCATCATGCTATAAAAAGCAAATCGAGCAATCATCTCAAAGGCTGAAGCTCGTTTGCAAATAATACAATTTTTCTCTGCCAAACTACTTATTTCACAGATGTGTGGCCTGCGAACATGAAAAGGTTGAAGATCCCTAGTCTAGAGTGAACACTGAGAAAGCAGTTATTGGTTTTACAGAGCACTACTGCAAGCTAAAACCTAAATCTAAATGAAATTCTGCATGAAAATACATAGTGTGTGTTCTTGTAATAATATAGAAACTAACAGAATAAACCGTACCCTCAACTTTAAGTCAAATATACAGACAGAATAACTCATTTAATAAAAGTTTTGATCTTTTGGAAACGCAAGGAATATTATCACATGAAGAATGCCTATCAAAGTCAGCTCATCATACTAACTTAAAACTGATTCATTGCACATTACTTCATAATCTTTATAATTGGAATTAATTATTTTTAGTTTATAACTATAGAGAACACATGAGATGCCTCTTAGTGAAGGATAAACAGTAGCCAAATTGACAATATGGTCTAACCCTTGTGAAATTTTTATTTTTAGCTAAACTGACCACAGCAATCCAAGGATTAACTTTTTTACTATGAATATAAATACGAAAGCATACACATACATAAAGTATTAGTGGCAAACAAACTTAAACACATATACATAAACATGTATATTTTCTATTTGTTATCAACAAAGATGAATGCAATATAGCAAGTTACAAGGTAAGATTCCAAACAAAGAGAACTGTCACAAGATTCCTAAATGTATTTCTATAGTATATACACAACTGCTTGAAAAGAATTCCAATGCTGAATTGCACAAAATATTTAGCAGTGTTAGTTGTTGTTTGTTTCAAATGTACAAAAGATCTAAGCATTGTTACACAGCATAAAATGAATAAGAAAATGCAATTCTTGATTACCCCAAATTAAAAATTATTTCTACTCATAAACTGCTATAATTTTAAAAAATATTAAATTACTAATAAGAAAAAACAATTTAAGAATTACATACAAAAGATATCCAAAAAGATCAAAGAGAATTGATAGTTCAGTCCCATTATTTTATGTTTGAAACAATGGTTAAAATTAGTCTTATAAATATTAATCAAAATTTAATTACAAGTTATCCTTACTTTGATTTGATATAATGAGATATAACTTGAAAACAAAAAAATTTCACTTGATCTTCTTTCCTAAACACAGACAATAAAAGTTAGACAAAGAAAGCACACAAAATCATTTACAATAAACAGACATAGAACTGTATTGTAAGGTAAAAATTTATTTTATATGACTTAGGAACTTAAAAATGAGTACTATAATACAATAAGCACAACATGCTGAATGTGTTTTTATGAAACAAGCATGTACTTTTGAGAAATAATACACAAACTTTGAAGAAACTGAACTTATCAATCTGTTATTTCATAGAGAGATGTGATTTCAATAGCCATTTGACAGCACATGACATACCAAAAATCAATTCCAGAACATCAACACTGCAAAAATTTTATACACATAATGAATATATATTTATGTCTAATTAAAGGTTTAATTTCAATTGGCTCTAAAAATCAAAAGGATTTAACTCTCAGTGTTTTATCAGAGTACTTTACACTACATCATTTCATGCTTTATTTCACAATGCATGTGTTCCGCTTTAGAAATGAAAACTATTTTAAACTGGTATAAGACTAAAAATAAGACTTTTAAAGCACATTCACATGTATTATCATTCTTATTTTCAAAAAACAAAAAAATGAATGCATGAAATGTACACAGTACATAGAAAACAATACTCGAATAGTTTTTTATTTTTATTTTCATAAAGTACTCCTCATTTTTCAGCATCTCACACTCATTTTTTTACTTTTTTCGACATTTCCACATTATATCACACCAAGTTTAAAGTCCTTAGTGATGCTCCCTTTTTTTTCAACTACAGCAGCCTACAATATAACAAACTCTAACAAAACAGAGTAATTAATTTTCTATTTTAGCCTACTACGAAGAAAAATACCAAGGAAAGGTTTAGGGACCCCTGCCTCTCCCAGGTAGAGGAAAAAGATTTGTTAAGATTATTCATTACCTACACATTTACCAATTAGCACAACTGTCCAGAAGCAGGTCTAAGAATTATTCTTGCATGAAACAAGTTGTTATAAAAGAAGAGAAATATGTAATTCAGTATGAGTGCCAGAGTTGACATTGCCATATTTTTCAATTCCTACTATTAGTTCACTCTCTCCCTATATATATTTATTTATATATCTTGTTCAAATTTTCAATCGTTAATAAAATACTTTTTATTCATCCACTCAAGTTCAGATACATTTTTTTAAACTTGTAGTGGATGACACTTGATGTTAATGCAGTTTTTCAAATATTAATTCATTAATTAAATTTAATTAATTAATTTTAGTTTTATATGGGAACCTTTTCAATAG
Organism: Dolomedes plantarius; assembly: GCA_907164885.2. NCBI lineage: Eukaryota > Metazoa > Arthropoda > Arachnida > Araneae > Dolomedidae > Dolomedes > Dolomedes plantarius. The sequence goes on along the minus strand of OU015496.1, from coordinate 119,481,568 downwards.
GAAGAGACCTAGAGTGTCTCTTGCTCTTGAATGGTAATTTCCCTCTTCTTACTGTGTAAACGGCAGCACTGCGGTAGCGCGTGCTCCTCCCGTCCTGTAGGTTGTGGGATTGAATCCCCAACCTGACAAACTTTTTCTCTCTCTTTCCCCCCCCCCCCCTCCTAATCTCGCACAGTAGGCAAGGTTCTGGCAGGCAATCCTTTTTTTCAATTCCTACTATTAGTTCACACTCAAAGTTTTCTTTGTTGACCTAAGTAGGAATTTACTTAAAAAAATTTTTTTTAATATTATTTGTTTTGTAGCTTTTTTTACAGGATATGCCACACGATCATAAAAACAATATTTATAAGTTCATGCAAAGGAGAGAAATTAAGCTATAGAAGTCAGGTAAATATGTTTCCTTTTTTACTCACCGTGTATTTATACTGGTTAAAAATTCTACACTTAATTTCCATCCATCTTCTGACTCTTTCAGCTGCTCAAAGTACTGGAATGCCTATTTAAATTATGAACATTATATTAAGGTTACATTTAAAAACTGCACAGATGGTATTTATTATTTTTATTATTATTATTGACAGATTATTATTATTAAATTAAACTAACACAATTTAGAAAGTTACATCTAGAAAAAAAATTTTTCTATTTTAAAATATGGCCTTCATTATCTTTAGTAGGTCTAGCATAAAATCATATGTTTATGCTAGATCTTCTAAAGACTATATAGAACACCTTCTTTAAATTTATTTAATATATTACAAAGAAAAGTAAAAATCAGAGAAACAAAGCTATATTTTTTTTTTTACCCTTATAAATTTAGATAATACCTTCCCCAGATTTTTCTCGCAAAAGAACAAAGCATTTTATAATCTTTATAGCATCAAATAACAGCCTCAAAAGACTCCAAATAATACTAGAAAACTTTTAGAATAACTGCCATTAAATTTCAGATCCGAAGTAAAACTGTTTCTCGATAAACGAAAAAAGCAAAGCTTGCCTATTTATGAAAAGACACTACAGCTGAATAAAAAAGTCAGTTTTTAATAAAAAGGACATTTTAAAATTTTGTCATGTGTTATTACATTTAGATATGATTTTACGTTATAACTGATAAATTTTATTTAATACATATTCAATAAAAAACTACCTTCAAATGAAAAATTTATTTAATTCTTGTTTGAACAGGCATGAAAAAAAGGGTGCATAAAAATTTCTCAGGATGCTGCATCTTTATGAAAATGATAAGGAGAAATACTATAATCATTACGAAGAGTTATACTTTTTTAATCAAGTCTCTTTTTGGAACAAGGAGCCTAACTCTAAATTATCTCTGAAAAACACATATTTCCTTAGTATAATCTATGTGTATGTAATACTGATTATTACATACACATAGATTATACAAATCTCTTTTCAAGCAGTAATAAAATTATAACTGAAAAAAATATCATTTGCATACCAATTTGCATGAAGCAGATCTTAATCTTTAAAATGGTACCTCATTTATCAATTTTGGTTAAGTATGAAAGGAGAAAAAGGGAGAAAACAAAAAAAAAAAAAAACCTTTTAGAAATAATATACATAGATATGATTAATATTACTTTGTAAAGTACTGATTACACATAGATAAAAATACTATATAAAGAAATTTTATTTAGGGTTTAATTTACCCGTGATCTGGCAATAGGGTTCTCTTGATCCAAAAACCCTTGAATTATTTCCACATCCATTTGTGCAACTGAATCTAGAAAAGCAGAAGGCATTTTCAAATGTAATTATGACATTCAACATTAAAACAGGAAGTAAATATTGGTAAAACTCATTTGAAATTCAAGGTACATATAAGTGACTTTCTTCCATAACACTTAAAAATATACTTATGCTTATTTAAAACTATAAATTTTTAAATAAGTAAGTGATAAATATATATATTGACTTATTTAAAAATTATATGGGTATATTAAATAAGTTTTTCATTTAAAATCAAGAGTCTTATAGAATATGTCCTTATGCAAATATATATCTCCATCATACCTAACAGCAATGTACCTAAGTTTCACCCTTGAAATAGCTCTTTAGCTATTGTAATCCCCATACTAAATGGCTATGCCATTTAGTATGGGGAAAGAATTCCAGAAACAGAATTTCTCAAAGTTTTTACTGGCAATCAACAAAGTACAATCATCCAGCCCACAATAGAAAGAATTATAATCTATGACAAATGGCAACATAAAATTTAGCATGCTTGAAGATGAAAAAAATCCAGTTAAATTACAGTAGGTACCACTCGGTGCAATTTGGCAAAATTTTCAAAATTCACTAAAATCTCATTAAAAAATTACCATAATAGCAACAGCAAAAATATGTGTCTATTAGGTAATTTAAATAGCATGAATAATTCATAAATCCTAAATGACGTTCTTCCCTCATAATTGAAACTAAAGAACAGGATATTGTAATGCAAACAATAAAACGAACACAAACACTAATAAATTTTATAAAAACTCATCAGTCGAAGATTAATTTTAGCTGATAGTAATAAACACTTGGCATCTATATCACTGAGGATAAATCCATTAAATACAAACATGTTATATGTTCTACAGTCAATCTTTTAAATGGATAAGATTGCAATAGCTTTGTTGCATCTATCACCCACATCAAAAGGGATACAAACTTCTTTACAAGATCCCTTATCTGTAATGATTTCAACATCATCCTGCGTATGAACTTCTCTGTAATAATCATCATCTTTTAATGTAATTTTTGAGAATTTTGAAAACTTTGCCAAACTGCATCAAGTGGTACAACTTCACTTCTTTACTTAAACTAAAAATCCAATGAACATACCCATGAGACTCTGCTTTATGCATAAGGAAGATAACTACCTTACCATTACTGAATATATAACACAAAGATACAGTAACTCCTTTTATCTCTCTATTGTATACATACCTCAAAGAATTATTCATATGTAAACCATATATAAAAAATTTTATGTTTACAATTTAGGGACACAGTGTTGAAAAATTATTGCTATCTTATCCATTTAAAAGATTTACTGTAGAACATATAACATGTTTGTATTTAATGGATTTATCCTCAGTGATATAGATGCCAAGTCAAGTGTTTATTACTGTCAGTTAAAATTAACCTTCAACTGATGAGTTTTTTTATTTTTTTTTATTTTTTATTATTATTAGTGCTTGTGTTCGTTTTATTGTTTGCATTACAATATCCTGTCCTTGCAATTCATGTTAACCATTAACAAATGAAAAAGCACTGCAGTCAAGTAAAATTAAAGGAATATAAAAAACGTCATATCTGCACCAATAATCAAAAATAAATCACTCACTATGATAAAAGATAGTATTTCATCAAATGGTAAATTACTCAAACCACGAGAAAATTATATGAAAAACTTCACAGTTAAAACAATAATAAATTTCATGTTCTGTAGCTGACATGTTGGATGTTGTGAGATCATACAATTATTATCAAATTATACAATAACTATCTCTTAAGTCTAATAGATTATAGTTATTATATAGTAGATAATACAATAACTATAATCTATTACTTTTTCAACCAGGAATGACAGATAAAACATCAACTGAATTATAAAGTAAACGTCAAATCAATAAAAAAGCGGCTCCCTTGGTCTCAAAAGGAGGACTGAAAAGGAGAACTTTTTAATAAATACAAGGTGTGGCTGACCATAGTGAGAATCAAGAATTTATCACTTTAAAATCAAGAAAGAAATCAGGTTAATTAGAGATAATAGCACAGTACTGAAAGTAAACAAATATAAAGCCTAGGATTGTAGCTTATACGTCAGAGATTTCCCACTTAATTTATTTTTAAATCAATTCCCTCTCGACTAATCATCATCATAAAAGTTAACAAGAGTAAGGTTGTTCATTCCTCAGATATCTCATGCACGATGTAGGGCATATACATACTACATATACATAGCAAAACAATGAAATTTTAGAAGTTCAAATCAAAATTCAACTATCCCCAACACTGATTCAAACAAAAATTTTCTTCGCTTATGGTCATATTTACTAATGTCAGATATCAGCGGTTTATCTGAATTAACACACTTACCAGCACCAATAACAGAATAAATTACTTTTTACATTATGTATGTACAATAAAATTGATGACGTTGGGTTTTGATTCAAACAATAATCGCACACAGATTAAAAATAAGCTAGAACGTTTGTAAACAACTCATTATCGGCTTTTACGTAGCGTCCACGTTTTATAGAAAACGTGCTTGGCTCTCCAATCTCGATTTTTACTGGACATAACAGTTAACGCAATCCATGTGTTTTCTGATGTAAGAGCATTTCCCTTATGAGTCATTCTCATTAAACGTTTAAGGGGAATTTCAGGGAAAAAAAGAAACATTTATTGCACAGAAACAAGCAGTTGGGTACGTCTTATTATTTTTTAAAACAAGCCATGGATTAATAAATGTTACTCAAACTAATTATTAAATGAATTAGCATCTTTATGGTGGCAATATTGAAACGCAAATATTTTCAAAATGTTACAGTCTTCATTACAAAGACCAAATTTTATTCAAGAGGACCTATTTAAGCAAAAATTATAAATTTCGTCTTATTTTACATAAAGTACGAACAGAAAGTTTACAGAGTCAGCAGTAAAGTCAGTAGAGGCAAAATTTAACAATCTATTCTCCAAAACTTATTTATTGAGGACTCGGGAATGGGACAATGAAGCCGAACGCCGAATGCATGACAAATTTACAAGGCAGAAGGGTTCATGAAAAAACTCAGTGATATCACTCATTCCTTTTTGTACCCACACCAGAAATCTGTAGAATGCAAGCTTTCAGACCACCTTGTCAACCAACTCATTCTTTAAGGTGGCGCATAAGTTGACATCGTACATCTTTACTCCCCGTCAGTGACGTAGGGAGCATAAAGGCCTGTTTACATAGGAGTCCGTTACGGAGCGTTAAAGTTTTGAAATATATTTAACCAATGACAAACCTCCAAACGATTAGCAATGAAATTTTTAACGCCTATGATTGGTTTATTTTCGTCTCAAAGTCACCTTCCCCTCAACGCAACGCAACGGACTCCTATGTGAACAGGCCCTTAGTCATACTGTGAATTACCGTTGTCACAGATACTTTGTTTCGCTTGATTGTCTTTTACCCCGTTGTTTCAAGGCTATGGATTGCGCTTTGTTTTTTGTGTAAACAATTTCTGATTTTGCCAATAGTAAGCTCATTGATTAAATGATCAAAGAAATTGTGCAAAGGTCAACAATGGCGAAGTTTAAAAAAGAACGACGAAATTCCTGTTATTATTGACTTGATGATTGATTAGGCGTAGATTATCAAAATCGGTAACAGATAGAGATCGACAGAGAGTCAACAGATAGGCATGATAGTTTCCATGTAGTTGATTCAAAGTCTCAAGCTAACACATCTGCAACGCCGGCCTTCAACCGATTGTATCTATTGGATCTAGTCGGGCCCAGCATTGTCCCTGGGTCTCATAGGAAGAAAAAAATGACAATTTCCAATGCACCAGACAGGGCCCGCGACATACCGTGTTTCCCCGAAAATAAGACTGGGTCTTATATTAATTTTTACTCTAAAAGACATATTAGGGCTTATTTTCAGGGAATGTCTTATTTTTCTATGCACAAAAATTTACATTTATCCATTTACAACAATCTACCTTTATTCTTATATTCGTGCACAAAAATTTACTTTTATTCAAGTACAGGCATGTCATCTTTTTCTAGAACATCATCATAAATCTCTAAAACCTCGAATTTCGGCCTGAATTTCTTGCGACTTCTAACAAAAACTGTTTAGAATTATGGACTACACAAAAGCGACTAATAATTACAAGATAAAAAGAACTTTTTATATACCATGTTTTTAAATTTTCTGTTGAATCGTATAAACTTGACAATTCTATGTATTAATAAATACTTTTTTAAAATTTTATTGATGAATTATCCCATCAATTTGAAAGAAAATGAAGTTAATTGGAAGTTAACTTGCGTTTAACTTTTCGATAGATGGCTGCACCAGTCTACAAAACAAAATTAACTGAAAATGAATTCAATACTGCTTAAAGTTGGCTAAAAGTATCAAAAGAATACATTGTCATCGTGTTCTGAGCTATTCTAAAAGTTTCAAATGTCTAGCTATTCGGGAAGTTAGTTAAAAACCGATTGCAAGATTTGAACTGGACAAACACACAAACAAACAAGAAAGCGAGTTAATAAAAACGTGTAAAAAATTGCAGGCAAAAAATTCAGAACACGTTTCTTTATTTCACACGAGTGCATTCAATTGCACACGAGTTGTATGTCCGTTACAACACACGATGTATTGAATTATGAAGATTTTAATAAGTCAGAATCACGTCTGTTAGCTTAACTTGGGCTTATTTTGGGCGGTAGGGCTTATATTACGAGTAACCTGAAAAATCATATTTTCCGACTAGGCTTACTTTCCTACTAGGTCTTATTTTCGGGGAAACATGGTAGCAACTACGGCCCTCCGGGATTGAATCCCTGCCGACGAATAGGCTGCCACCACAATTTAGACAGAGCACCCAAGGGGCGATATCTACCTTCAACCTCTCAGACCTCATAGAAGGACTTTCCGATCTACAGATTTAACGTGCCCATATCCGGCGTAGACACGATGGTATTTTGGAGTCGTCGGGATTCGAACCGAGCACCCCCAGTCCGAAGTCCAACACGCTATCCCTCGGGCCCTAGGAAGAAAATTAAAAATATAACGCATAATAAAACTAAAAATATGTCTAACTAGTTTTAGCCAGAGTCACAGAGCTTGCGTCTGATTTAGAAGTAATCCAAGAATTTCGAGAAATATATTTACGAAAACGAAAAAGGCTGTTTAATTACTAGTGTGCGGATGACCTATAATTTATTCGAGTGCTCTGTTTTTACAAAGTACTGGTCAAAGCTAGAGAGGCTCTGTAGCAACGTTTCAAGCAGTTAGTAAAACATAATGACACCTTTTGATTCCTAAGTAAATTTCAAACAATTCCAAAGGGCAAACTGTGAAAATATGCTTAGATTTTAGAAACAGATATAAAAATGACTCAAAATAACAACAAAATGAAGTCCATAAAAGACACGGATATAGATGCACGCAGGTAGTATAAATGGTAGCATTAAAACCTATTCTTCCTTCTCCATGTTTCAGAACCCCCCCCCCCAAAAAAAAAAATAAATAAATAAATAAATAAAAATAAAAATAATAATAATAATAATAATAATAATAATAATAATAAATAAATAAAATAAAAAAATAAATAATAATAATAATAATTTTTAAAAAATTCTACGTTTCCTTGCTACAAATAACAAAGCTACTGGCTTTCCAGGTGATATTTCTAACAATTCCCGTTACTCTGTCGTCGAGGAGGGGGGGGGATGAAGCTTTTCTGGTTTAAAATTATTTAAAACATACATGAGATCAACAATATCGCCGTAGAGACCAGCCTATGATTTCGCAGATAAAAGAGTCTAGAAAAAAAATTATTTGTAAATATTTTTGTTCCTTAAATAAAATCTTTATAGCTTAGTAACTTTTTAGTTTTTGTTTTTCATAAACTTATATTTTAAAAAAAGAAAGAAATATTACCGCCTTCGTATTTTTATCCTTTATGCTTCACATTAAATTTTTAACATTTAATGTATATTGGTATTTTGAAGGGCCTCGCCAAAAATTTTGCAACTGGGCCCCCCAATGGTTAAGGCCGGCCTTACACTTTTGAATTAAATTACTCATCTTATTCATATTTTAGTAGTCCCAGTCATAATGCGGCGACTTGTTCTGATGGAAATGATTGTGAAAATTGTTGCCCAGTTATTTTATAATGTCATGCTCTCCAAGGCTTATTGGTTGGTCTATCAAAAGAAGAATTCCTCATGCACATCAAAATAAATTATTTAGTTTTTAAGGGAACATAGTTATTTTAATGTGTTACATCGAGATAATCGTACCTTTTTAAGAACACCTAGGCAGACAATAACAAAATTTCCTTTAAGTCATATCGTCTTTTGGGTTTGGCTACAGACTTGATATAGAATTTAGATAATAAAAATTAATTATTTTCCAATTAATTGGAACTTCTAGTTAATGCTGAAGTATGAAGGCTTACCTCTTCAAAACGTTTAGATAACCAGTTATGATCTATTCTGGGCTTGATTTCAAGAAAATTTGTTTTCTCAACAGCAGCATATCGTGGGAAAACAAAACTTAGTGATTGACGCCCATGAACTTTTAATTGAATTTGTAAGGGAGAGGAAATTGTTGATGCAAAAGGGAATAATCAACTATGAGGAAAATATGATATTAAACTTAAAGGTATCATTTATGAGGCACCCGTGACAGCTTTCATTGCATATGATTTTACAACGCTGTGTTATTGGGTATTAATAAGGAATATCGTTTTAATAAGGAAAGATGAAAGTTTGTGCCAGTACTGCTCCGACATTCGTAGCAGTCGTACGTCGTGAACTGCGCGCGCAAAATGAACCCACGATTTTCGACTTTCCGGATTCAACAAGTGTCCATAAACGGGATCATATCTCATAGACTAATTATCCGACCAATTGTGAACCAATAGTGAACCATATGTTGTTTTGAAGAGGAGTGTATGTGTTACAACTCATCCTGGGCTCCAAGTCTGTATCTGAAAAATTCCAAAAGATACAAGGCTGTGAACTAGAAAAAGTTCGAAAATTCCCGATTTTCTTGAAATGTCGCGATATATGAGAGCAAAGTACAACCAGAATTATAAAAATCGAACACGAAGGCGTAGAGCACAAAATTCCGAAGAGAATGACACCATGTATTCAATAAAGGTAAGCTTCAAATTAATTAAATGATTAAAAAATTAAATTTAATTTAAGTTTACTATACACGATTGACATTTTCACTAAAATAACTGCGGCATTGTTCGACACTGCCTGTTTTTTCCAGTTCCTTTTACTTTAAGGTAATCCACTGCATCATCATCTTTTTCTTGGCCGTCCTCAAGATTTAGACATCATTGAAAGACCTGTTACTTTTGTTATATCTAATTTGCTGACTGTACTCTATCCAAATATTCTTAGTTTTATTTCTGAAACTGTTTGAATTTCATATTTCCCCCTTATTTATTTGTCATTTCTTATTCTCCATATTCCGTTATCGTTTTGAAATTCATTGAACTTGTGCGAGTGAATGAACACACATGGGCGACATGTGCGAGTATGATTTCGATACTCGCACATGTCGTTACTCGTTACATACATTCAATACACGCATAATTAGCTAGGTTTACATTAATACAGATTAATCTCTCCTCATCTGCAGCTTAGATACGAGTTCACAGATAGGGTAACAAAATTTCCTCAATTAGGGCCTGTTCACATAGGAGTCCGTTGCGTTGCGTTAAGGACAAGATGACGTTGAGACGAAAATAAACCAATCATATGCCTCCAAACGATTAGCAATGAAATATTCAACGCCTATGATTGGTTTATTTTCGTCTCAACGTCATCTTACTCTCGCTCACTGATTACAAATATAGTATATCTGTATTTCCACAGGAGCAAGCAGATATTTCTCGGTGAAAATTTATTTTCAGATTTACATTTGATGAGTAAGGGCCTGTTCACATAGGAGTCCGTTGCGTAGCGTTAAGGAAAAGATGACATTGAGACGAAAATAAACCAATCATAGGCGTTAAAAATTTCATTTCTAAACTTTTTAATGCCTATGATTGGTTTATTTTCATCTCAACGTCATCTTTTCCTTAACGCAACGCAACGGACTCCTATGTGAACAGTCCCTAACTCGAAAAGTTGATACATATGACGGATCATTGTTGAATTTTCGTTTGCATCCTGTAGCTTCTACTTATTTTGACAGGCAGAAAACACACTTAGCGATAAAATTGCTCGAAACCTATCCATACTTAAAGAAATTCTTACTATGTAAACCTTAGTTTATTTAAAATCTGCGATTTTTGATAAAAATTACGCCTTGACACGACGTTTTTAATGAGAAAAACAATAAATATTATTCACTTTCGAATTTCACTTTATCAAACGTTTTCACTTAATCATGACGTTCATTTGCAGTGGATACCTTCACACGTGAATATTCACAGGAATGAAATGGCCGATAATCTTGCTAAAGAGGGTTGCAGGATCTCAACAACTCCCTCTTCCTCACTTACTTTTCTGGAGGCTTTCTGCTGGAAAAGTCATGAAGTGACGTCACGCTTAAGCACCGCCCCCTAGTAGGCAAAACATTCGGCATTTTGCATCGTGCCCATGTTAGCAAAGCTCTACTCAAACATTTACATATTTTTGAAACTGCTTATTGATTTAAATTATCATTATGCTAGTGAGTTATTTAGCTTATGTGTGCACATTCAGGCATTCAAAAGGATATAGTGTTGACATATATCGTTTTCCGAAGGATGAAAAAGATACACGTGAATAAAACCTAATTACTAAAAATATACACTTCAGACTGGCACATTTTGCCAACATTATGTATTTCATATATCAGAGAGCATTCTGTGCAAACTACATCTCCGCACTTAAATATTGCTTTCATAGCAACATTTTCTTTTTACTTAATTAAAATATATTTTCAACAAAATATATTTAAATTATATTTACAAAAATTTTAACTTAGAGAATATACAAACCTAATTTAGGTACAAGACAAAAACTTTATATAGATTAAGCTCTTTTTAATTAATTAAGAGGAATATAAACCTATGGCACCTGATGATAGCATACATAGACAACAAATATATAAAACCTCTTAAGATATTAAAATTTATTCTTGACAAATAATCCCTCCTTAATATTTTTATAAATTTCTGATAAACCATGGAAATATTAATATTGAAATTTTCACAAATCTTTTGTACTTTCCCTTTTTTAAAAAAGAGCATTTATTTATTAAAGCATTCAGAACAATTAAATATAAATACCTAGAAATTTAAATAACTTAAACGGCAAAGTATTTTTAACTAAATATTTTCATCATCAATGCAAGCTATAATGTTCAGGCAAGCATTAATGCATCATTAATGCAAGCTATAATGTCAGTAAAACAGTTATATTACTGTAAACAATCAACTGAAATAGTGCTATTCGCAGCAATTTTTTATTGTTAATTCACTGTGTAATGTGATGCATTTTATTATTTACCCCCTTTCCAGAAGCAAGGATAACATGATATAACAACTTAAAAAAAAGTGTATCAAGTTAAGAATTTAACTAATTAAATTAATTTTTCAGATTCAAGACTAATTTTTCAGTAAAATGGAATCGTCATAAATACGTAATAAGAATAAAATAGATACCACGATACAATTTACACATAATTCAACACGTGTGAAGTAAGATCAGCAAAGTTATCGACAGTTTTAAATATTTAGGGAAGGCCATATAAAATTATACAAATCAAGCTTACAACAAACAAAGGGTTCTAACTTTTTTTTTTCCTGGTGTAAAGTGCAAAAATCGTTTGATGTCGGATTTCTTTACAACTGGCCATAGAAGATGTCATCCTTCCAGTCTTCATTTTTTTAATAAAAAGGGATCTAGAAGGCAAAAGAAACCCCCATCTTCTTCTTTAAAGATTATTTTATCAACGTAAGTTTGTTTTTAAGATCTGTCTAAAGTATTCGCATAATTTTATAATTTTATATCGAATTTGTCGTTAGCGGGATCATAGAACGCCATGACAAATCAACGGATGTTTTGCCAACCAGCGTTCGGCGTCGCAGTGTTTGTTTGTAAACAGGCGTAAAGTCTATACTTACGAGAAAAATAAAAAATCTCGGAGGAGTGGAAAACACCCCCCACCCATAATTGTTATATGGGCTCAAAACCGGGTTTGTCCCTTGACCTCCCGTGTGACAGACGTACCCGAACTGTACTCTCAAGACTCGCCAGCGGTCACATCAAGTGCCCCACTTTCAACGAGGGCAGGAAGACCTTCGCCACCTGCACCAAATGCCAAAATCATCAGGCTTCTCCTGAGCACCTTTTAGAATGCATGGGACTCTCTAGGGAGGATCTCTATAACAATCCTCTTCTAGTCTTCGACTTCCTAACAGTCAACGAACTCGTGGATCTTGTCTGACGGAGTCAGACAAAGAGGATAAGCAACACAACAACTTTACCAAACGCTGCCTAGTAAGCGATAAGCGTATTGAAATAGAAAATTATTATACCCCTTGTATGGTAACCTTCTAAATCAAAGATGCCAAATCCTTTTGGGATTGTTTAGATTAATTCATTTCCGGTGTTAGTTGACTCAACATCAGTCAATTTTCTAACAAATTTGTATATCTGACGTCATCAAGCGTCCTAAAGATCAACTTTTTGAGGACTTGAGTCGAAATTTGAGCACGTTAGGTATACGCGGTCGAAGTGTGACGTCACGTCCGCCATTAGGGCACCTCCGCAATGGCGGCCTATGTTATTCTCCCATAGGACGGAAAACAAATATTAATATCTCTTAAACTAATGAATATTATCTCCCTGCACGTCCTGAAATCGATGAAGGAGCCAAAAATACCCTACCTCAAAAATTGAGGAATGTGATTTCGTACAGGAATAAGAGCAAATGGTGTTTTAAAATGTCATTTCGGTAAGCCTATCGATGTGAAACATAGGCTTAGATGAAGTGATACTTTTGAACTTTTTTATTTAGTGTTTGTGAATAGTTTTATATGTTTTTTCTGTCTATGTGGATATTCTAACATAATCTAAGATGAATTGGTAAGTAGATTTTATTCCCACTAACACTGATTTATCCCTAGTGCCATTGTGTTTACAATTTGAATGTGTCGCTGATGGTAACGGTATTAAAATGTCACTTTCGATAAACATTATTACTGTAAAACTACGTATGTACCTTATTGTTCATTCGATTTTCCTCAAATATTTGTATGGTAACATTCTTAAAGCACTATAATCCACTTTGCGGAATGAAAGGGTTCTTGAAGTTGATATATTGGCTAGTAAAGTATACTGTATTGTTTTTTTTTATGTGTGAGATGTATACTTTTATTAATTTCTTTACATGTGTACTTGATTCCCTTCCCTTAAAACTGAATGGGTGTCTGAGTAGGATAGATTTAAGTCAATCTATTCTATGTCAGATTTCTTTTCAGTTAAATCCATGAAACTATAAGATTACTGACAGACTTTATGGCTAAATATTTTTTCAGCCATTGATTTCATGCATCTTTTTTGTTGCTGGCTGGGTTTTATGATGGGATTGTTTGATTTAATATTAGTGTGTTATCAACCGTAGTTTAATGCAGCACTCTTAAAGTATGAAGCATGAAATAATTGATTTGTTTTGCATTGTTCTTATATCATACAGTTAGTGAAAGTGATAATCTTCAAATTCTTTATTTAATGTTTATCAACAGTTTTTTTTAAATTTTGTATCTGTTTATGTGAATAATGTAACATTCAGTAAGTAGATGTTTTCTCCAATAATATGCCTATTAAAGCTTTTTTTGTTATTGTTTTCCATTATAAATATTGAAAAGTAGTGTTTGGTAACATTGTTTCAGCTATGTATTCTTTATAACTACTTATGCTTCATAAACAATAACTTTACATTAGCAGACAAAAAAAAAAATAAACTGATTGCTGCAACATTCTCATTCATTTTTTTTTTAAATGAAGTAGTGTTTATTTTTAACGTTTCGTAATTTGTTTCAACTGTAACATTTTTTGTTCAGATTCATAGTCATGTTTTTCTTCTTTATTTCATTAATTTATACAAGACACTTCATCATGATATCCTGGTTTGAAATTTTCACCTTTTTTAACAATCAAAAAAGTTTCATTGACAGAGGAGAAAAAGCTCTGGCTAGTGATATTCAGTTGTTTGATAACAATCCTGGAAACAGCTTGATTTTATTTAAAGTTCAATCCTCTATGAGAGACAGATATATAATGTGACAGTAAGTTGTACATGTAGTAACATTTTGTTTCTTTAATATTTATATTTTATGGTAGTAATTAAGATAATTGTTTTTCCTTTTCATATTAAATTATATTAATTTCTGATGTTAATTTATATGTATACCTTTTTGCCAAATATAGACCTATGAGAGAGATTATAACCAGTACATTTTGTTTTGTCTCGTTATTATTTTTAAATTGTTTTTTCATTTCTGTTGTTAATGTATATATATTTTTTTGTATTTTTAATAAAAATTCTATAATGGGATTTCTGTGTTCTTTCTTTCACACTATGAATGGAATGTGATATAAGTTCTGTAAAACTTGACTTTCCGTATTTTGAGTAACATTTTAAATAAAGTGACCAAAATGAAGAAATTTCAAAACATAACTCAGAATTTATGTGTAACCTTCAAATGCAAATAAATGGTTAAAGCATAGTTATTATTAAAATACATGTAATGGAAACTGTAAACTTTTTATCTAAAAAAACTCACCAAAGGGATTAAACAAAAACATGTTAAGATATAAACAAAAATATTTTATTTTTTCATCAATGGATTTTACAAATTTACCAAAGTGGCACAAACTTGAAAACTTACTGAAGCGTATTGATTAAAATAATATGGGATGTTATCAAGAATTTGAAAACTTTTTATTCTTTGTATAGCTCGTTCAACATGAACATGTATATGTTTTAATTTAGTGGTAAATTTATCCTCACTTTCTGTGAATTGTGGATTCGTTAAGAATGGGGGAATATTTACTGATACACCTTGAGGCAATAGGTCAAGTATTAAAAAACCTTTATCTGTTAATATTAGATCTCCAGGATTCCACAATTTTATTAAACCACATTCCTTGAAAATGGTTTTATCAGAAGTAGATCCTGGCCACAATTTACTAATGAAACAAATTGCACCATTAGGAGCTAGGCTATCAGTCCTTTTAAAGTTTGCCTTTTCTTATACTGTGAAAAAGTTCACCTCTGAGCCTTTGCAGAGATTTTCAATAAATATTTCTGTCATGTTTATTAAAAAGTAGCAATTAGGGAAGTCAGGGTTGTTTATTGAATGTTGAATTTTATTATTGACATTAGCACTAAACTGTCATTCTCACTGATTTGAGAAAATTGAAATTTCACATTTTTTGCTGCCAACAATAACTGCAGCTCTTTATTTTTTTCCTTTAGTTGGTCTATCTCTGCTTTTACCATCCACTCTACTTTTATCTTTCACACCTTCAATGTTCTTCATCACAGCACACTGTTTTCTAAAGGAATAATACTAAGAATATTAAATAACAGCATAAATGAACATTAAGAAAACTCATAATAAATTTATTGTTAAAAACGTGCATTTGATTTGTGAAAAGCTAAGTACAACAAATAGAAGTTTTAATTATTTATGAGATTAATATATTATCTATAATACTACTACATAACATAAACAATAAAATTACTTGTAATTTGGATCAGATGCGTTATCCTCCTTCTCTCATGTTTAATTTCAATGTATAAAATGACTATGTCCTCAGTTCTGAGAATCAAGTACATTTAGCACTTATTGTAAAGAAAACATGTGAAATTAAAAAAGCTGTTATTAAAAACACATTTACTTCTTTCCTTTATGAGCAGGAAGTTTAATTTGTTGCACTTTATTACTGTCAAAAATTGTTGGATTATTTCTTTTATCCCCTCCTTTAAAATGGTAGCTATATAATCTGCAATCTCTACCAGGTTTTCTGTCACTATGCCTGAAAAATACCAAGATCAATAAACTTCAAAACATTTGCATGTTTTATTTATTACATATACATTTAAAATTATAATTATTCGGTTTCCCTCGTATCACTGAATTGAAGCTCACTAATTTTATGAATCTAACCTACATGTTCGCTCCATATATATTTTCATACAAAAAAATCTATTATTATTTGGTTTGCAGACAATTTGACAAACAATAACTATAAAATTTAAGACAAAGAAACTATTGTAGATTTCTGTTTATAATAGAAGTCCTGAAAAATTTTCTAAATAAAAAAAAATTTCATCCTAAATTAAGAATTTTTTAAAGCTTAAATACAACAAAAATTCAGTATGTATCATCTAAAACATTTAAAAAAATTAAATAGCTATTGAATACCATAGATTTACTATAACATGGAGACCAAGAAATGTGAAATTAACATATGTGGAAAAATGTACTCATAAATTAAAATGAGAATATTAAAACTTCTATTTTCAAACTTACTTTGCCATTCAGGTCCAAAGAGCGTGCTTTACATCCTTTGGAAAGCGGTAGAAGGAACAATGATTTTAACCATTTTATACTTGCAGTCTGCAGCAAAGCATATGACCATTTTTTAACTTAAAAAAAAAAAAACACCTGTATTAAACATCTAAATGATAAACACATTATTCCCTCAAAACATGGACAAATGAATTTTATAATCTTTACTTATTAAATAATGCTACATTTTAAACCAACAAAGATGTACAGACTTTAACGATATAAAAACGATTGAAAAAGAATCAACTGTTTATACATATGTATATATATATATATATATATATATATATATATATATATATATATATATATATACATATGTATATATATATATATATATATATATATATATATATGAAGACCTTGGGGGTAAAAAGTGATAAACCACATTATTGTAGTTTAGAGATAAACAGATTTATATTTTCATAAAATATTTGCTATTACATATTTCAAATTGCAAAACTTGTTGTTAAACATTTTTTGTACATAATACCCTCCTTAAAAATGTCATTAAGTGAAAAAGTAATAAAATCAACATTTATTACAATTTTAACACACTGAACAATTTAATGTAGGTATAAATATGAGGGTTATAATTGTTTACATGCAATAGCAGTTAAAGAATGAAGATGAGATGGCCACTGCTTTTTTTTTTTTGCACAAGAAATTGTGTACTTTTTATATTGTAAAAATTCATAATGTGATTAGCAGACAGTAATATCTTTTCATTTAAGTGACTTAAAATAATGAGTGCAAACAGTGTCAACATTGTAAAAAGACAAAAACATTATTCATATAATGCCTAATAATGGTACAATACATTAGTAAAATACTGTCCTAATAAGCATTTTACATTAACATATGTAAATAGTTACAAACAATATTGCAGACAATGGTGTCAAACATATCTACATACAATCTGCAAAACGTACCTGCACAAGTTCTGATGAACTTTCACCATCATGTGGGTTATCATTTTTTACCCCCCGAGATCCTCATATATATAAAACATACATTGTGTATGTATTTATAAGAATATATATGAGTATTTATTTATATGTTTATATATATAAACAGTAATTGATAACACTCTAACATTAAATAAAACAGATCCGTCTTAACAACAACCAGTAACAAAATGGATACATGAAATCAATGGCTGAAAAAAAAAAAAAAAACACAGCCATGAAAGTCTGTTATTTATGAAGCATAAAGAGTTATAAAGAATACATAACTGAAACAATGTTACCAAACACTACTTATCAATATTTATAATTCAAAACAATAACAAGTAAGCTTTAACAGGCATATTATTCGGAAAAACATCTACTTACTGAATGTTACATTATTCACATAAACAGATACAACATAAAAATAAGCTGTTAATAAACATTAAATAAAGAATTTGATGAGTATCACTTCTACTAACTGTATGATATAAGTACAATGCAAAAGAAATCAATTATTTCATGCTTCATACTTTAAGAGTACTGCATTAAACTAAGGTTGATAACACACTAATACTAAATCAAATAATCCCATCATAAAACCAGCCAGCAACAAAAAGGATGCATGAAATCAATGGCTGAAAAAATACTTAGCCATAAAGTCTGTTAGTAATCTTATAGTTTCATGGATTTAACTGAAAAAGAAATCTGACATAGAATAGATTGACTTAAATCTATCCTACTCAGACACCCATTCAGTTTTAAGGGAATGGAATCAAGTACACAGGTAAAGAAATAAAAGCATACAATAAAAGCATACATCTAATACATAAAAAACAACAACAATACAGTATACTTTGCTAGCCAATATATCAACTTCAAGAACCCTTTCATTCCGCAAAGTGGATTATAGTGCTTTAAGAATGTTACCATACAAATATTTGAGGAAAATCGAATGAACAATAAGGTACATACGTAGTTTTACAGTAATAATGTTTATCGAAAGTGACATTTTAATACCGTTACCATCAGCGACACATTCAAATTGTAAACACAATGGCACTAGGGATAAATCAGTGTTAGTGGGAATAAAATCTACTTACCAATTCATCTTAGATTATGTTAGAATATCCACATAGACAGAAACAACATATAAAACTATTCACAAACACTAAATAAAAAAGTTCAAAAGTATCACTTCATCTAAGCCTATGTTTCACATCGATAGGCTTACCGAAATGACATTTTAAAACACCATTTGCTCTTATTCCTGTACGAAATCACATTCCTCAATTTTTGAGGTTGGGTATTTTTGGCTCCTTCATCGATTTCAGGACGTGCAGGGAGATAATATTCATTAGTTTAAGAGATATTAATATTTGTTTTCCGTCCTATGGGAGAATAACATAGGCCGCCATTGCGGAGGTGCCCTAATGGCGGACGTGACGTCACCACTTCGACCGCGTGATACGCGGTCTTATTTTTACCTATCCGTAGCTTCATTACAGTAATTTCCTCTTTTGAGCAAGGAACAAAAGGAACTGAATATAGACAATATATAAATTAACACATTACTTTACAACCTTAAATTTTAGTTTAAAAAGTATGGAATACCGCAATTTTTATGGCACATTGGTTTTTGTTTGCTATATGACAGTTTTTCGATTTCAATTATTTAGAGAAATTTTAAGCAGATATAATAATAAAAATAATGGTCATTTTAGATCTAATTAAATTTCTCAATTTTATCTCTCAAAAATAAATAAGTTTAATAATAATAATAATAATAATTGACGAAAAGTGAGTTTGTAAGAAGAAGACGTACGTCACCGTTTCCTTTTCTTATTTTTACCTTTACTGTATTTGTTATTTCTATTTGTCACCGATGAACGGATGATGCGGATGAGTGCAATAATCTTGAACTTAATTAATTTCTGTTGTCTAACGTTGCGTAACGTTGCTTGATTGACTTGGCTGTCATGAAATTGTGAACAAGAATTAAATGGTTACTTCATACGCATCAATACATGTTCGGAAAAAACGTTAGCTGTTAGATTTTCATTACCTTACCACTATTTGTCAAAATGTGTAGGTATGCTTGTACCCTGCTACCTGTGATATTGCTGTTTGTTTTCGTCAGAAAAGGTATTATTTTCTTTCTATTAGTTTTCTTTATTCTCTTTATTTTTCCCATTTTATTTAAAGAATTGATTGCAGTGAATTAATATTTTCAAATAATAAATGCCGTGAATACAGCTTTTCTGAGGCACCGAAAAAAAAAAAAAAACATCTTGAATTTCATCGCAGGTTTTTAGTTTTAAGATGCCTTGTATGAAGTGAATTTGGTTTCAGAATTTTTCCTTTCTTTTATTCGCGAAGGATTAATAATATTCAAAGGTTTTTCGCAATTACAGGAATCCCCGTGAAAAGTGAAATGACGTGTGAGCAAAAGTTAAGACTGAAGATCCGTACTCAGTTATAATATTTCATACTTTTAGAAGTTGGATTTGTAACATTTAATATCAAGAATTGAGGTTTTCATATCATTCTTAATTAAGGATGATTTGTGTTTATTAATTTTCTTTAATCATATGTTTTCAGATTAGAACATTTTGCATTCCTCTGTTGCTTTATACATATAAATATATATAACCGTCAGAAATTAAAGTTCAACAAATTTTATTCAACTTCTCTGAATGAAAATGGTTAATGAAAATCTGTATAAAGATTGATAAAATTACATTCTGTGCCACCTTAGTGTTATCTTTAGATTTATTGTTGTGTATATTAACAATTTAACAGATTTATTAATATATCTGTATATAAAAGAAAATATCTGTATAATTCTGTATAATCAGAATATATATATATATATATATATATATATATATATATATATATATATATATATATATATATATATATATATATATATATATATATATATATATATATATATATATATATATATATTACATTAATTTTTTGTTTTCTTTTCTTGTTTTATTTGACCAAATGTCCATTGATCCATTTTTTTCTCACATGAATATTTGAAGTGTATTAATATTTGTCCAATTCCTGTTATATTTTGCTAAATGTGTTTTGTTACAATTATTGTAGAGGATTTTGTTTAGAAGTCCCTATAGATTAGTTAAAAGGCAGTACAAAATTGGCTAATAAAAGCACATGTGTTCATTCTGTTGTGAGAAGTAGTAAAGTAAAAGATAGAGCATTTTATAGTAGTATGACATGTAAAGTATTTACTTACCATATTCTAGTGTATTAATCTGTACCTGTACAACATATAGCTTTGATCATTGGCATGTTTGAAAATTTATCATAATATTTCTGAGCAGATATTATATTCATATTTCATAGAAATATCTTAATTTTTTATATCCACATCATATTAGGAATAATGAGGAGATGCTGAACTATGCTACTGAGAAACTTGGTTGATCAACTTATGAGGAATCTTTACCTTAATATGTATTATATAATTTCAAATTATTAATATTATTTGTTTACTCATATACATATAATTACAGAGGTTTAACCACCTATGGCTTAATTTTGATCTAATTTGTTTTACCTTATGAAAAATAATCTAGATAAAGTTACATTTGATATAATTTGTTTTTAATTTAGTGAATGATTTTTTCATAGTAGCTATTCCAGACTTGTTTGTTTCCTATTGCTTGCTTGAGAAGTATGATTAGTACTTTGTTTTGCTCATATACTATTTACTGCAGTATTCAGCTGAAGAGTAACATCTGGCATTTTTTTTAGCAATATAAAATGCTGGATTTTGTAATGATACTTTTCAGCAATATCTTTAATTTAACAGGTTTAAACTATTAAGTTTTTTTATATACTTAAGTAATCCAAGTATTTATTTCATCTGAGAATGGCAGAAATATATATATATAAAAGAGTGAAGTATATGTAGTCATAAACAGAAAAAAATATATGCTTCTTTAGTCGGGGCTTGCATAATTAAGTTTAATACAAAACTCTTCAATATAAAATAACTAATTTTTTATTTAAAAAATTATTGGGTGTATAAAATGAATAGTAATGATTAAATGTATGAAATTTAGAAATTGTCTGAAACATTTGTAATTTAAGATCCTACCTATGTTATTCTCATAATTATGATTTAAAAGCATTTGTATTCACTTGTGGTCATCATTTAAATCTGACCAGTAAAGGTACCAAGTCAAAATTAAGTATATTTTTATCCTTGACTTTTTATTTTCTAGTATCCAGTATTGTGTGCACCAAGGAAGAACTATTTGGCACAAGACCATTAATTTGTCCTGGACCTAATGATCCCAGAGATAAAATTTACTGCTGTGGACCCAAGAAACTTCGTTACTGTTGCAGTTATGCAGATTATGCTTCTGCAATGTAAGCATTTCCATTTTTTTTTTTTCAAATGTTCATTAGTGTTTCAAATAGACTTCCATTTTTTTTCAAAACATTTTTCTTGTTTTGCTTTTAACTATACTGATATTAATGGTCATTTCACATGAAATTGATGGTCATTTTACATGCTTAGAGGCATGTAATAGTTCAAGGCAACTGATATTCATTTAAAAATGTATAGAGTAATAAAGTAGTTTATTAAAGCATGTATAATTTTTTATCTTTAAAAATCATAGTTGACTGAGATTGCATTTGTGACTATTTTGTGCCAAAATTTCAGTGTTTATAGTTTATGATCTTTTAAACGTTCTTACCTTTTTCTAAGAACTATTTTTCATAGTAAAGAGTAGCTTTATGAAGAAGTATTTTTTAAAATCAGTTTTCAAACTTGCATGTATGAAAACTTTAAGCTTTTGAAGAGATAGCTGAAAAGTAGTTGGAGAATGCTGAGTCATAAATCTTTTCCCTTAGAATGCCTTGTTGAAGTCAAGGCCTGTCTGGTAGATTGAAGTCATACAAATCAAGTAATAACTAACCCTGAATGAGCCATTTTATCTGTATAAAATTATTTAGTTTAGTGTGACTCCTCAGTATGTATAAAAAATGACTCTAATTTACTATTAAAAAATTTAATACGCAATGAATAAAGTTGTAATATTAATTTTAAAATGTGCTGTACTTTTGCAGTTCTGACTTAATTAGACAGTAAATAAAAGATGTATTATTAAACCAAACAGAATCAAGCTTAGAAAAACTTCAAAATTGATGCTCAAGTGATTATTCTCAGCAGCTTCATAACATTGAAAAAATAATTGATGGTTTCTATATAGAAAATCTATTTTTAATTATTTTTGAAATACTTTATATATATAAAACTAAGAAAATATGATTGATGGT
The DNA here is from genome assembly GCA_907164885.2 of Dolomedes plantarius. Taxonomy (NCBI): domain Eukaryota; kingdom Metazoa; phylum Arthropoda; class Arachnida; order Araneae; family Dolomedidae; genus Dolomedes; species Dolomedes plantarius. Next base: position 119,458,968 of record OU015496.1, on the reverse strand, counting down.
TTTTATACTGAAAAATATACTTTTATGTTATTTTTAAAATATTTTATTAAGAAATAAATATGGAATTTCAGGGAGAGTAACTTTTTTTTTTTTTTGCTAATTTAAATTTTGTTCATGAATGTGTGAAATTTTTTTCGTTTAGTTGTGTTATCAGAGTTAGTTAATTGAATATATTAGTAAAGTTCTAATGTATCTTGTTTGAAATTTAATTGCACATATTTATGCATGTATAACATTTTTTTAATTAATGTTTTTTCACAGTAATACGATTGGGATCATTGTTGGTGTATTGGTGACAGCCATAGTAGTAGTTGTTATCATAGTGGTGGTGTCATGTTTCTGCTGCAGTTGCTGTCTCCTAGCCAAACATCGTAATCGGCGAGGAAACACATCATACAGTATGTTTTACATCTATATTGATTTCATGTTGGGTTTTTTTTAGTATAATATAGTCACCATAAATTTTAAACTTTTTTGAAAAATTTATAAAATGGTAAAATGTAAAGTTATATAATTGATTTTGTTCAGCTGATGTTTTTTATGCCTTGTTTTAAACAACCTTTCTTTTTATTTTGTAACTCAGTTTAATAGAGGTGATGATCATTTTTGTCAAATTTTACTATCCATTTATGTTTAGAACTTGGTAACTTGTTTATTTGTAAAATTATAAACTCATATTTTTAGCTTATATTTATCAGTATAGGATAGCTGTAAAGCACAGATAATGAAAATGATGTGACAAATAAAAGCTTATTGTCAGTGCTTGTTAAGATGTGGAGAGTTCAGAGTTAAAGTGAACCAAATCCATGAAAGTCAGTTCTATGAAAACTGTTAGTGCATAAAAATTTATTTTTTAAAATACTTAAAAATTTAGTAAAACATTTTAGTTTATTAGTAAGGATTTTTTATGGGAAATCAGTGGTTTTTCTGTGTGCCCAGGGAAATTTTCTCATTTTAAGCCAGTTATAGCTCTGATGGCTATAAAATGACCATAATTCTCACACTTACCATAGTATTCAATTATGTTATTGCATACTTAAATACTTCAGGTATGGAAGAAATTTGAATTCAAAGGATCCGTATAAAAAAAGGTTTTATTTTAGAGTATGATTTAAATTAATTATTTGACTTGATCATATAATTATTTCACCATGTACTTACTTCTTCAGTTTTATTTGTTAATATTTTGAACTATTTTTGTTTTATTGGAGGAACAAAATATGGTTTTAAAAGAAACTATTGATTCCTGACTAAGGAGGACTGGAGAGTAAATTATTTAAAAAGAATATACACCTTTCTCTGTCAGATATTTTCTAGTATTACTCAGAATTGCTTTGGATTGCAAAATGAGTATTTGTATGTTAAATGGATTTTATCTCTTGAAAATTATTTTATATGCAATAAAAGCTAAAATTTTCTGTGTTCTATAATTAATTTATTTTATGCAAATATAATTCATGGACCGACTAGCATAGATAGATTTTATTGTTTATAAGATTAATTTATTGACTGAAATTTTTTACAGAGGAATTTTTTTTTTCTTTTTTTCTTTTTAGCTGCAAGTCAGCCGGCAACGACCACTACGACTACAACAGCACATTACTCGGCTCAGCCAGCATACCCAATACAGACATTTCCCACTGGCTATCCTCAACAACACTTCCAACAGCAATATCCTCAGCAGCAGTTCACACAGGAACACTTCCAGTACCCTCCAAATACCTACCCACCACCACAACCTCCCTACCCACCTGCTGGTGGATATCAAGGTGGCTACCCTCCACCTACTGGTAACCCCCCACCGTATCCGATCAATGACCAACCTCCTTACAATCCTTCATTTCAATGATAGATTGGAACATATATTTCTGGTCATCAGGCTGTTTATCTTTTGTCAGTTGACAAAAATATTGAAAAGTAAGAAAAATCCTAAATTTATTTAAATGACATCTTGGTGAGCTTTTGTTTTTTGTGATAAAAATATTTTTCATTGGAAATAATTAAGAAAATCATTATTTATAAAAATGTTCTGTGTCAGCTGTGAGTCTTTGCACCATATGTAAATAATCAGATTTTGAAACTGTTAATGTCTCAGTTTTCTATTTATGTCGGTTTGATTTTTGAGCTGTTTCATATAACAGTATTCTCATTTTAAAGCCTTAGTTACTGAATTTTTAAAAGTAAGTTCCCTTGTCTCAGTCTTTACATTAATTTGGAATCTTAAAGTTTTTTTTATAATTTGTATTAGGATTCTAATCATTACCAATTACTGATTGCACCTCATTAGTGTTTCCAAAGTTAATCTTTTCTCATGAGACTTCAAATTCTTTTGTTGATGAGTCAGTTACCTGGATGCAGACATTATGAAGTGCATATTCGTGTATTAAAATAATATAAACTGATATATATTTATCTGAATATGTAATATTTTATATTTAGCTACTTATGACTTATCTAAAAGTGTAACAAGTTTTAACAAGAGTACTTTATATATTCTAATATATATTTTGTGTGCATTGAATTAGTCATGTTTTAATTTTTATGGTTAATTTTTATAAAGTTAGGTAAACATTTTTATCAACATTTATATGTATGTAAAAATAGAATTATAGATATTTTTCAACAGATAATCTGTCACAATTTTAGGATTTTAAAGGTTTTTAATTGGTGTGTAACAGGCATTCTGCTTGTATAATCTAATTATTTCTAACCCTTTGCATTTAATCCTTGTTTCAGCATTTTAGTAGAAAAGCTTTATGTATTTAAATGTTAATAGTTATATTTGTAAATATGTGAATATTCTCAAACATAGTGCATTAACAAGCTGATATAATTCTGTTATATGAAAGTCATTCAATAAAGAGGTAATGTATAGTAGATGTGCTGCTATGTGTCAGCTAAATTTAGCAGTATATAAAAAGTACAATTCTATTTATTTTTAAATTTTTATTATCTTATTTATTTTTAATTATTTATTTTTTTTTTAAATACTGCCACTTCCTTTCTAATGTTTTATGAGGTGTTTTGCTTTTAAAGTCTTTTAATGCCAATTTAGATATTTTTCTTTAAAGCAATTACAGGGAGTGGTAAGACATCTTATTCCTTTCAATCATGTTAACTTATTTGAAAGGTCTTCACCAAACAGAAATAATTCTATATATCCATAGCAATTTAAATCTTTAGAATTTCACTCTTTTAGATAGATAGTCTTATTTTGATATATATATATATATATATAAATATATATTATGAAGGAGTATCTAAAATTAAATGTTTAAATTTGAGCTTCCAGGTTATATATATATGCTCTCAGGTAAATCTGTAAACGGTTTTGAGATCTTGGGGTATCTCTTTGGGATATATATATACACATTACTATATTAACCAGGTCTGTGTGTAAAGGTATATTTTGGTTATTTTAATTATTTGATTCCACATGGTTCTAACCTTAGGTTTTCAGGGATTTTTTTCCCCAGGAAATTAATCTTAGAGTAGTTTTATATTTTTCTCAAACAATTTTTTTAAAGTTATTCTAAAAAAATATGCTCTATATTTAAAGTTATTCTAAAATTGTAAAAATATTACATCTGTCATTACGCATATGTATAAGCTTTTATAATTTAATTTTTTTAGTGATTTATTCATGAGTTACATGAATGTTAGCTGTTATTCTTATATTTATAATTTAATATGTGTGTTTTTAAACTCAGTTTGGGAATTATTTAACCATGACATAAATGTTAGCTGTTATTTTGACATTTTATGTTACTTTATTTTTGTGTCATAGGAGGTATATTTTTTATTTTTATCCAATTAATGCAGCAGACATTTATGTAATATCATAAAGTTTGGACTTAAAAAATATCTGTAAAATTCAAACTTGCATATCTAAGTGAAAGATTTTGTATTCAAAATTATTTTTAAAATTTTGTTAGGAATAATCATATACCTATTTGTGAACAATAGGTTATCAACCCAAATGTCTTATTTGCAACATTATTCTGTGTTAATATACAAATACTTTTAATACTTAAATCTTTTCTACTAAATCTAAAATGCAATATTTTTTTGGTTTTAAAATGAAATAATTTATTTCATTTTGTGTTGACATAAAATCTTATTTTCTTCAGTGGCTAAATATGACTCAAAATCGAAAACATTTTTTAACATCTTATATTTGCTCACTTGTAATCTGCAAACAAGATATTTAGTTTCTTATTTTTGCCTATTTGTTTTACATGAACTAATCATATTATGTATTAACTGCCTTAGAGTGTTGTAAATAATGTGCTAAATTATGAATTCTGGTAAATAATTACTAGGCTTATTTTATTTGTATCATACTTTCAGTAACTGTTGTGCAATATGTGCTTATTTATTTAATTTACTATTGGAAAGCAGTACAGTCTATTTTGTAAGCCCCCCAAACTAACTTGGTGGATGTACATAAATGCTGTTCTCATGCTCATAAATGTTTTGTAGGGTAGTACTTTAATGTTGTGAACCATTCATATTTCAGGAATGGTCCATCAGAATCTCTGGTGTACTGTACAGGTGCATGTACACATTTCTCTTTTTGATAAAACCCATGTATCATAACCATGCGGACTATTTATGATCTTCCTTTTCCTGAGAGGGATGAACAAATTTTCATTTTAGTGTGGTGAAATATCGAATTAATGAACTGATCTTGTTATTTTTATCTGAGATTATGATATCCTTTTATATGTTGTGCTATGATGAAAAATAATTTAGTGGGAAGTTATGTTTTAAAATGATTAAATATCCCTTCACACTAAACTCTTGATATGTCGAACTTAAAAGTTCAAATTAAAATAGGGAGCAAGAATCTCATTTATTTCAATCTACAGCAAATTTTGAAGCCAAATTAAATCTTTTACCAAAAACTTTTATTGAAATTTCATATGAAAGCTTCCACTTCTGCTTTTCCTTGAAATTATAATTTTGGGTAAAGGATTTTTCCTTAATTCACTTCATTGTACATATGTTTGAAATATATAAATTTTTAAAAAATTAAATGGGAAAATGTGAGTTTATGAACTTATTTTATATAACTAGAGATAAGTTAAATACTTAACTTTTTAAACTAATGTCCATTATGAAATGTGTGAATCAAAGTATCAAGAGTTTGGTGTCTAGTGGACTGCTTTTAAATGAAACATAATTTATGTTTTCATATTGTGCATTTATTTTTTATATGCTAGTTATAAAGAAATACCTCAATATGTGTTACTGCACACACAAACAGACACTCATATACAGGTCAGTTATTTGGCTGGTTTGATCTGATTATAGTGATATGTTAGTGATAAGCAGGTCTAATGTATGAAGCATGGCTGTTGTTAAAAGTGGGCTTATATAACTGGTAAGCACCGTCACACTTATTGGGGTATTCTATATACCTACATCTTATATTGTTAAAGAGAAGCCTTTAAATTAAGGGGGACTTCATATAGATTTTTTATCTAGCTTTTCTAAAGCAATTAAAATTGCTATTTTGTCAGATTCATGAAACTAATTGTCTAACAGTATTTTAAGAACTTTCTTAAGGTTATTATCAGTGGCTTGAATTTGTTTTTATATATTGTAATTATGATGTGAGAGGAATAAGTTTCACAGGGGATTTTTAATTTGTTTTTATTAATTTAGCAATAAGATAGTTTAGTTCTATTTATATAACATTCTGTTTATTTTCAGTTTTTTTAGTTTATTAATTTAGTATGCCAGTAAGTTAATTAGGAGGTGCTTTTATTTTTATAGTGTGTTCACTGTTGTCTAGGTTATATTTATATGTTTGTTACTTCTACAGTTTTGGAGAATTTTTAATATAATGGCTTAAAAAGTAATTTTTACATGCATAAAATTGCTTCTTAACTCCCATTATTTTAAAAATTGAAAAGGCAAAAAATAGGTCCATTGCAACTGCATGACATACCTGCAGTATGAAATAAAAATAACCATTATTTCTTTCTGGAAACTGGCATTAAAGGTTTTGTACTTCCCGTTGTTTCGTTGAATTTTAACTAATATTAGGAGGATCTCTCGGATACAGTTTACTATAATTTTATGTGCTATGTGTGTTGACGAATAATTTACTAACTGACTGTGGTTTTTTAAAAATTATTTAATCATTTCATTGTCATCCAATTCCATCTAAATAGCACAACTTGAATGAGTGTTCTGAAGACTTAGTTAATGCTTTAATATCATTCAATTCTATTAAAACATTTGAAACTATCTTTGTTATTCTTTTCATAACTCTTTTCCTTTAACTGTTTTCTAATGTTTGGTTTTATTAGCCAGTTTTTAGTCCCCCTTTGTTTAAGGATTGATAAGTTTTTTTTTTTTTTTTTTAAAGGTGCATTCCTTTCATACAATTCATTGTTCTGGTGCCATGACCTTCCCCCCCCCCCTGTGTATTTACATGATTTAGAGAAATCTTTACACAACTAGAGGGTTTCTTGCTTTTCTAAAAATCATAAATGATTACATGACAAAATATATATATATATAAAAATGCATTTAACATCAGGTCCATTTATTAATAGAAGCTTAGATCATTGCATGGTAAAAACTGTAAGAAAAAGATGTAAAATACAGATTTTTATATCTTTTTTTTCATTAGTGTTTTTAAATTAGTTTTATGTATTCACATAATGAAATTTGTCTGTGTGTTACATATACTGCTCAATATATTTTGTAGTGTTATGTTAGAATGGAACTCAGCAGTTCCTTTATTTCATATTTATATGAACTTGGTCGTATGATACATTAATGAGATATTGGCTTGAGACGGTTTAAATTGTGGTACTGTGCTTTTGACTCTAGATTCTAAACACTGCAAGAAGTTGGTAGTCATTTTGATTGTTGTAACATTTCCTGTTTTTTATTGAGATTTCTTGCCATTTAAGGATTCTAGTCATTCTTTATTTAGCATTTTTAAGTTATTACATTACTGAGAAATTTTGAATTGTGCATGATAAGATGGCTTTGTAAAAGGCTAGAAAAATGTTTTTATGTGTCTATAAGAAAATTTCGATTGGATTTGTTAGTTATCTTATATTGCATTTGATTACTTTCTTAGTTTAAAAAATTTACTCTGTAATGTATCACCCAAACATAATAAGGTACTAGATTTTTACTGATTATAAAATCTCGAATGAAAGGGATTTTGAAGTTATTTGAGCAATTTACTTAGCTCATGGACATGTTCCCCCAAAATGATGTATGTGAAAGGACAGGTGTCAATTCTGAGGAGAACTCTTAGCATTGTAGGTGATTCAATTTTACCCAAAGTGTTTGTGCATTTAGAAGATATGAGGCTTGTTCTGTGGAAAGATATTTGATGTATCATCAGAAACTATTACATCTGTAAGTAATAAAAGTTGTAAATTCTGTACTACCATTCTCTGTTTGTCACAACATTTTTTTTTCTTTTATGTTCTCTTTTGATTCATTGTGAAACACTTAAAAAATATGACACATTTAAAGTAGAATAGCTAATAAAAGTAACTTGAGGGAAGTTAAGGATAATTTTAAACTTTCTGATAATGAAGAAAATATTTATAAATGCTTAAATATATATTATTTTAAGGTGGTAGGGTTTCTTTTTCATCCTCTTATCAAAAATGCTAAATTTTTGTTTCCAAGTTTTTAAATCCTGAATTCTTATCCTTTCTTTTAAGCTTATATATATATATATATATATATATATATATATACACACACACATACACACACTGCTGGCCACCCAAATTGCAACACCAAGAAAGACAAGAGATATCACAACAAAATTTATTTTGTAGATAACATGTTGACCAAGTATCAAATGATAAAATTTTTAGACTTCTGTGAAGTGTGGTTCCTGCCAAAATCAGTAGCCAGAGTAGCCGCCATTGTTAAAGATCACCACTGCCACACGCCTCGGCATTGATTCAAAGAGACTTTGGATGAGTTCTTGGGGTACAACAGACCAAGCAGCTTCCATACGTTGCCAAAGTTGATCTGCTGTGGCAGCTGGGGATAGAATCTGGTTCAATCGTAGAGCAACCATGGACCACATGTTTTCTATCGGCGAAAGATCCGGAGAGCGAGGCGGACAGGGAAGCAATTCAATCTGGCGATTGACGAAGAACCGTTGGACAATGCGTGCCACGTGTGGTCGCGCATTATCCTGTTGAAATATGGCTGTGGGCAAGCCCTGAAGGTAAGGAAGGACAACTGGCTCCAACACCTCGGAAATGTAGCGTTGGCTGTTTAAAGTACCGGGAATGCGTACTAGATGTGTGCGAGAGTGATATCCAATACCGCCCCATACCATAATACCCGGTGCAGGACCAGTGTGGCGGTGCATAACGCAGCTGTTCAGCATCCTCTCTTCACGGTGTCTCCAGACTCGAATGCGACCATCGTGGTGTTGCAGACAGAAGCGTGATTCGTCAGTAAAGACAATTTCATTCCATTCTGCCGTCCACATAATTCTTTCATAGCACCATTGGCGGCGGAGACGTCTGTGGTTCTGCGTCAAGGGTACACAAAGCAATGGACGTCTTGCGGACAGACCACTCTGCTGTAAACGGCGTCGAATGGTACGCGCAGACACTGGATGATGAGTTACAGACTGCATGTGCTGTGCTATGGTTCGTGATGTGACTGAGCGATCCGTCACTGCCATGCACACAATTTGCCTGTCATCACGTGAAGTGGTGCGCTGAGGTGGATGCGATCGAACGCGCCGGTCCGTCGTACCCTCCTGCATCCAACGATCACATATCCGCATTACAGTTGTTTGGTTTCGTCCAACACGACTACCGATTTCCCTGAAAGATAATCCACAATCTCGGTAGGCCACTATCCTTCCTCTGTCGAACTCGGATACTTGATCAAAAGATGATCGCTGTTTTCGACGAGGCATAATGGATCGTTTATTTTTTTTGAAAAAACCACAAGAAAAACACAATTGCCGAACTTGAAATCGTCCCAATCTCCAAGCCTTAAATAGCGCTTTGAAGTGGCGCCACAGGCGCTCGTGATGTGCGTCTGCGCTGAAATTCTAATCATTTGCATATCTCACCTCCGCTAATGCATGTTGTAAATTTCATGTTATTTGCATGTTTCCTTCAGGGTGTTGCATTTACAGTGGCCAGCAGTATATATATATATATATATATATATATATATATATATATATATATATATATATATATATATATACACAGTCGTTCCAGTTATTCGGACCGAATCCCTCTTGTAACATCATGTTCGTTTAATTGGACCAGCCGGTTATGAGGACCAAAATGATTGCGTCCCGATGTGGTCCGATTAACCGGAGTCGACTGTTTGTATATAATATTTTATGATCAAAACATTAACGTAAACTCATTACTGTAACGCTGCATAATTTATTTTCTCTGTACGTTATCAATACTTTATATATATCTTAAGTTTTAAAAATTCTTAATTTCTACTGAGAAATGAGTATGGTCCTTGTCACACCAAACTAAATAAATTTCGCTTGTAAGTCTCACATTCTCATTCGTCTGAATGATACCTTGGAGCACCTGATTTTCTGTCAAATTCAGTGTTTGTATGTGCGCCGCTAGAACTACCATTCTGCCTCCCATTTTCAGGTTGAACAATTTTCCTTCGCTTGAAATGTTAGTCAGCCGGCCATTACACCATCTTCACTAATGCATTTCAAAAACTTATGAAGTAAATGAAATGAAATACATTTAATGGTATATTATCGGAATAATCTATAGTAAATATGATTGTATATTTACATAAAAGTTTCCTTCATTCTGTTATTTTGATAACCTCTGGAATTTTAGTTCTATCACCTCTCCCTAATTACGTCAACAGAAATAGTATTCTAGGTCTAGGTGTTAAAATTTATATTATATGTAATGTAACGTTTTGTATACCGTCTCTCACAAGCATAAAAATTGCTCATTTCTGAACATAGCGGAATTACATTAACGCAATTCTGTAGTTTTTAATTTGTCCAGTGTACTGAAGCGCTCGTCCATCTCTTTCAGTAACAGTACAGTAGGATGGAAAAACTTCGGCCCACGTGTTTCGTCCGGCCCGTAAACGGACTGATAAGGGCCTGTTCACATAGAATCCGTCAGCGCCAGCGTTACCCGTATTGACATATTTTAAATCAATCACAATTTCTTGGCTAATCGTTTGGCGGTTTATAATTGGTTAAATATATTTCAATACGAGTTACGCTGACTGATTCTATGTGAACAGGCCCTAAGGCTCGCAAAGAATTTCTTAATGTATGAGCTAACCTATGAATTCATGAAACGTACGTGAATTATACTTGGTCGTTTAATGCTGACTGTGAGTAAGGGAAGACTGAACCTCGGGTTGAAATCATTTGGTTAAGCGTAACGATCAATCTAAACAGTTTTTTCTGAAAACCCCCATCGAAATCGATACAGCATTGCCATGTTTTAGTTTCCCAAAATAAATAAATTTCGTTCCGAGAATCATTTTTGTTAGACGTATTTGAACGAGTGTTTAGTTTCTTTTAAAGACTAAAAGAAATTCGGATTAGTTGCTAAAGAAACGGGAAAGATTTTTATTTCAAGAAATAACATTTCAGAAAATGCTAGAAAGATGGTAACATTGGGGAAAAAAAGTTCCAAGATCTATCATCCTTTGCTAGAGTGAAGTTGACTAGGAGAAAGTGAAGCCCTACCTTCGGTTTGAATTTTATGTTGTCAAGTGCAACAATCGGTCTGTGCATGTTTTCTAAAAACCCTGAAGCTAGAATTGATAAAACCCTGCCTTGCTTTGTTTCCCAAACTTTTATATGTCTCACCCAGAAAACTGGCCAAGTATGTTTTATTCTCAACATATCTCGACGCATCTCAACTAGTGTTTAATTCATAGCTTTGTAAAAAGTGGAAATCTAAATCAACTAGATGAAGGGCATTGGACTTGGATTCGTGTGTTGGCCATCGAAGGTCGTATTTGATCTTAACATTCTGACTAAAATTTTCTTTTGTATCTTTTAAATTACTCGCTTTTCTCAAAATGTTTTAAGTTTTGAAATTCGAAATCATCGTTTCGAACCTATATTCCCTTTCGCTTTGTGGTAAAGGGATAAATCTTTACAATAAACCAAAATTTGCCCTGTATTGACTTGCCAACATTCTGCACGTGAATCTATATCATATTGAATAAGTAAAAAAAAAAAAAAAAAAAAAAAAAAAAGATTCCTTGCAAAAGAAACTTAAAAGACTTTATTTCAGGCTGTAACGTCTAAAAAAACATGGCATAAGTAATAAAAAATTTTAAAAAAATTGTGAGAGCTAGCTGTCCTTGCTAGGGATACAAGTAATTTTGTCTCTTTTTGCTGCAGACCTTCCTCGGACTTAAGGCTTCTGTGTACTAACCCTATTGGATTCGCTCACCTCAATGTTAACCCGTGGAGAAAATGTGTCTACTATTTACAGCTACATAAATGCTAATAATCCAATAAAAATAGTATTTTCAGAGAGCCTGAACTTTTCTGCACCTTGCAACAGGATTCATTTTATAAATTTCGTCCATCAAAGGAATTTATGATTGTTTAAAACAGACTATACTAGATTTTTTTCACCGAATAATTTAAATTTTAAAATACTATTTGCTTTTTTTTTATAAATGAAAAATGCCTTAAGGTGTAAAATTTCTTTCTCTATTACGGAGTACAATTAAAAAAAAAAAAAATCTTTCAATCCAAGTCGGCAATCTTTGGATACATTTTCTACATAGGTTAACATTGAGGTGAGCGAAACCAATAGCATTAGCACACAGCAGCCTTAACAAACCACCTGGCGTTCTTATGAAATAACCCAGAAAAATATATATCGAAATATAATCCTGAAAAAAAAAATCCCAATTGCTCTCCATACCTGCTGGTTTTGACAAACCTGGAGGCTATGAAAAACACTTTCTGTGTAGAAAATTGTATCGAGTGGGCGCTGCGACGCCAGTAGAGAGGGAGAAGTTTTCGCTTCTCAGTTCGTAATAAAGGATCATGTAACTCCCCGTTGGAAGCCCTGTCCGGGGAAGCATTTTCTATCGATGTTATGCTCCTGTTATGTTACAATAAACCCAAAATGTCCAATGATCGTTGTCGTCCATTTGTCGTATTAAGTCTAAATTCGTTATTCTGAAATACCACTGCTCTTAATATGTTGGAACGACTCATCATTTCTTTTCTAACAGACACCGCTACACAGTTTATCCCTGAACTTTATGAACTTTTTATAACCTATTGTCGTTAAATTTGTCATGAATTCCATAATGCCTTGGAGAGAAATCAATATTATGAATGCAAAACTATAATGCTTTATAATTTGAAACTTTTTTGTTAATTTTCATATCTAATTTTGTAAAATAAGAATCTACCAATTTGTGTTCTTCATGAAGATGATCTACGTAGAATTTAAGTTTTTAACGTGTATCCCCACTCCCTAAAAAGTTTACTTATCCGTTTATTAAACGATGAGGTAATGTAGCTGAAAGAGAGAAAAAAAAATGTCTCAATAAATGAAATGAAGCACTAAAATAATTTAAGTAGAATATATATCATATATTTCCTCGAGAGTATCCCCCCCCCCCCCCCCCATAGAGTTAGTAAACTTGTTCTATTGAGTTGTACGGATTCTGTTAGCATTGAATAAAGTTTATCTAAGAATTAGCTGAATACCTGTGCTTCGCTATGGAGTACATTCAAATTAAATACAACGGTCAGTGTATGCAGTTAATGCAGTATATATATATATATATATATATATATATATATATATATATATATATATATATATATATGTGTGTGTGTGTGTGTGTGTGTGTGTGTATGTATGTATGTATGTATGTATGTATATTTATAATAAATACAACGGTCCATGTATGCAATTAATGCGAAAAAAATATATTTATAAAAAATTCGTAACGGATATTTTTATAGACAAAATAATGTAGAAGAAAATATTGAAATTAAATCTAATAGAACATACTAAAGAATATAGAACAGTTAATATAGTACAGTTTGAGGAATATTTCTTTTACTGTATTTTAATATTTTTTTTTGATAATGTCTAATCGTCTGCCGCAATAGAAAGAAAAAAAATATTGCCAATTTATTTCATTGTTATGCACGTGACGCAAAATTAATTTAAAATATCACAAAAAGAAAAGAAACCACGTGATCAGCATTTAATAAATTAAATTCTAAAAATTAATCTTTGAAAATTCACCAAAAGTCAGAAAATGGAGGTAATGATTCGAAAAAGATTTCATTTTAAAGGAATTTTCATGATCTTTCTCGTGATATATATTTTATAACCCTCAGATTATTATTTTAAATGCAAACTTTAAAGAATGTTACAAAAACAGCTTGAAAATTTAATTTAAAAAATCTAAGAAGAATTTTTTTTAAATCTTTCTTAGTGCACCCCTACACAATAAGAAGAATCGTTATGCAAAATTTCAACCCTTTAGGTCCAGCAGTTTCGTCTGTGCGTTATCTGTCTGTCAGTCAGTCAGTTACGGAACTGTTTTATATATAGAGATAGGTACACTTTAGTTTTTGAATTTATATTAAATTTAATAACAACGTGAAACATTTAACAACACTTCCAATTTTATCTTTAGCCGCTATCTCTTTGAACACCTTTTCTGGAGAGACTAAAAAACAAACATATGGTTGTTTCTTGATAACTAATCGGACATTCAAAACACTGTTAGCTATAAAGGCAGCAGCTAGTGCAAAAAAAGTTTTAATCTTCTGCCGATCCGTTACAAATTGGGGAAAAATGGCAGCTGTCTTCATTTTCATTTGTTTGGTTTTATGGCTGAGTAATTCCTCGGCGACAGAAGGTAATAAAAATAGTTTACAGTAATTATGTATATGAAGACATTTTAATTCCTCATGTTCATTTTTTATTTGCGTTTGAAAATTGTATTGTAGTAACGCTATCTTGAAGAGGTAACCTTTGGATTTAATTGTTTATAAACTTTTTATCTATCTTTAATATACTGATGGGGGGGGGGGGAGAGGAGAAATCACTTAAAGATTAGTGAGAAGGGCGCCTAGGGGGATACCCCCCCCCCTTTAGCTGATCTCCCCTTTCTATGTACTCATTTTTGTGCATCTGGAATAAATAAATAAATAGCGGGAAAATTAAACGTTATATAGAAACGTTGCAGAAATAAGATTATATCTATCTATCTATATCTACATCTACATCTACATATATATAATTGTTGCAAGTTAGGAATGCTGCATCTTCGACAATATCTAAAGCTAGATCCCCTTAAAAATGCTAGCAGTGATTTTGTATCCCTATTTTGTCGTTAAAGCCAACTGTTGAAATGAAACCATTAATGTTTTTTAACGTAGGATTACGTTCCTCCATAACGGTCGTCTGGAAAGCAAAATTTCAGATGTGCTGCGTCGCGAGTTATAATACTGGCAGCTCGCCAAACCCAGTCTGTATCGCTTGGGCAAGCAGTAAACAGTTAAACAGAAATGTACCCAAATACGTCAAAATTTTGACTTATATATATATACAGAGGCTGTTCACACATTTTTTAGACGATGTATATTGTATTCACAAAACTAAATTACATAAAATTCTTGTGTTTTAAATGTTCTATTTGACATCCCTTATTCTGAACTATCTTTCGACACCGCAATTTCCAGGATAATAATGCCTTTTGGAGTGTCAGAAGAGGTATTCTATCCCATTCCTCCTGAACAGCTTTTCAGAGTAATGTAAGGGTTTTGGGACGACGTTTGGATAATGCAGATTTTAAAAGTCCGAAAGCACAAAAATCCATAGGTGATACATCGGGAGATTTAGTAGGGATATCAGTGAAGGATATGGACTTGATACCAGTTTTTTGTTCCATTTCTTTTAGGAAATTTACAGTGGATTTTGATGTGTGACTGCTAACTTTGTCCTGATGGAGTCTCACAGATTGATGGCACTGTGGGTAAAGCGATGGTATTTCATTCAGAAAAAATGGCGATAAAATATGTTCCTTATAGTATTTGGAGTTAATCTTGACATTTTTTTCCACTCTCTTTATTTTTAACTTGCCATTATAAGAAAAACCAGCAACAATCATGAATCCCTTAGAAAAACTTTCTTTCGATTCTTTGAACCATGTACTTAAATTTTTTTCTCCCCTTTTATGATAATAAATGGCTCTTTTTTTGTTGCAATCATTTAAATACGCCCATGATTCATCTATTGTGACAATTGTTTTCCCTTTTTCTTTGGACAAGTGTTTCTCATATAGAATTCTGCAGCGTGTCCTGCGTTCAGCGATATGATTTGGAAGAAGACGATGCACATTGCGTTTTTTCGCTTTCTTAAGATTTAAATCAACGTTTATCATTTTGTTTACAGTAGACACCGAGCATTTTAATGATTTTGCAACTGTCCTTTGACTAGGGGGATTTTCTTTTAACATTAAACAACGTACCTTTGCAATAGTCGAAGATGTCCGTTTTTACCTTGGATACTTGTTTGGAATTTTTGTCCCACTTGAGGCTCCAATTTGACGTTTTTTTCTTTTCTTGTTGACGATATTACATATCGACGCTTTAGATATCACAAAACCATGACTCTCACATCGTTTTTGGATAACGGAGTATGCATATTTCTCTTCGGAAAGAGCATAAATGTAGCCTTCGAACCACTGCTTTGTTAAAAACGCCATTTTGAATAAAAACAAAACTTTCAAGCCGCAGACGATAATTTTGACTTTTAAAAACATAGAACAATTGCAATTATTTCTTTTGCAGCAAACGATTTTTTATTACCGCTTACCAAAATCGTCTAAAAAATGTGCGAACAGCCTCTGTATAGATACATAGATACATAACACATACATATATACATACAAAAGAGGTAAGCAACGACAAGTAATCCTACGTTAATATCCCGCGGTAGTTTCGTTAGAAGAGACTACCTGAAATTTTTTATATTTTTTTTCTTAAAATAATTTGGTAATACTATACGCTCAGTTGACATATAAGACACGTCGTTGCTTACTTTGTGCTTATTGTTGACGTGTAACCTGAATTGTCAAAAAATGATTTAGAGTTTTGCTCGGCGAGATGTTCAGTTTGATTCTTCTCTCAGCGTCTTTCGTTGAACACGCTGATTCACTTCTCAGAATATAGCATCTCTACACTCTACACTAGAATGCGCCTGCAAGTGACTTCAACGTCTTCACATAATTCACGTCAATTGTTTGCATTCCTTCGTTCCGATGATGCCATTCCTTTACTATTAATTTTCGTCCTATGGTGTTCCTGTGTTGAAATAACATCTGAAATATTTGGACTCATAATTTGGTATCCGTTTCAGAATTCTTGGGCGATCTTCCAATGCAAAACCCCGATTTATTCCAAGGAGATATTCTAGGAATCGAAGATCCAGAAGTATATTATTATTATCATTATTATTTTTTGTGCATTTTAAACAAAATTATAGATATATAATTATATGGGTTTTATTATATCAAATGAGATTGAGTCAGACAAATACATTTTCCAAAGCACGTTTCGTTAAATTCTTAATGGTGTATTGTTTGTAAATCGTTGACGTAATACAGAAGTTTACTAAGCGAAAGTAAAATACAGTGTTGTAGAGTTCTTGAAACTAGTTATACGTAACAACTAGGCCATTGTTAGTAAGAGTTAAGGAAGAAAATATCTTTAATAAAACTACTATATTAGTTTCATAGAGTATTTAATTTTTGATCGTCGATACGACTTTCCTATCTTATTGATTTCAGCATATTTTTCCCTGGTTAAGATACAGCTTTTTGTAATTAATATAAACAACAATTAAAAATATTCGTAACTGAATATTTAGCTCGAAAACTTTTCCTTAAAAAAAAAATGTTTTTCCAATAATGAAGTCATTTGTTTGTTAGAAGCTCTTTAAAGATGCCATACTATCTCTATATATAAAACAGTTCCGTAACTGACTGACTGACTGACTCACTCACTCACTGATATACAACGTACAGACCAAACCGCTGGACCTAGAGGTCTGAAATTTTCCATGGCGATTCTTCTTATAGTGTAGGGGTGCACTAAGAGAGATTTTTTGAAAAATTCTTCTTAGATTTTAAAAAATTAAATTTTTAAGCTGTTTTAGTAACATTCTTTAAAGTTTGCATTTAAAATAACAATCCGAGGGTTATAAAATATATATCACGAGAAAGACCATAAAAATTCCTTTAAAATGAAATCTTTTTCGAATCTTTTCCTCCATTTTCTGATTTTTGGTGAATTTTTAAAGATTAATTTTTAGAATTTAATTTATTAAATGCTGATCATGTGGTTTTTCTTTTTGTGATACTTTACACTAATTTTGCGTCAAGTGCATAACAACGAAATAGACAAAAAAATTTTTTTTTCTCTTGCTAATGCGGCAGATGATTGGACATTATCCAAAAATTGTTAAAGTACAGCAAAAGAAATATTCCTCAAACTGTACTATATTAACTGTACTATATTCTTTAGTATGTTCTATTAGATTTAATTTGAAGATGTTCTTTTACATTATTTTGTCTATAAAAATATCCGTTACGATTTTTTTATAAATATATTTTTTCGTTTTTTTTTAACATCAATTGCATACATTGATCGTTGTATTACACACACACACACACACACATATATATATATATATATATGTTATTTTTTTTGCATTAATTGCATATTGTATGACCGTTGTATTTAATTTGAATGTACTCCGTAGCGATGTATGGGTTTTCAGCTAGTCTACTATATAACGACGGATGATAAATACTACAAATATCCCTAGGATTTGTATTACAATATTGGGCGAAAATTTCTAAATTACTCAAAAAAAAAAAGTGTTTAGTGGTTTTGCAATGTTGTTTTGAACGTTGTTCAATGAAAGGAAATCAAACTTTGCAGGTTTAAAAACTTAAGACGTTGCAAAGAGACTTCAGATTGTTTTCCGGTCTGTTTCAGATACCATAATAATAATAATGATAACAAGCAGATAAAACTTAAGCTTTCAAGCACGATCCTTAAGCTCTTAAATGTTCTATTTGAGAGGAAAATTACTCTGTTCACTTTCCTGTGTTTGACAGCATAAAGTAGTTAAATTGACCGCGTCTGCCTCTGGGGAAATTCTTCGTTAAGCATAAACTTTCTAGATTATACGGGATATTCTCATTTAATGTAGAAGGACGTTTTCAAAGGAAATTCAGCCCATTTCTAGCACGGAGAGGTGCATTCTTTGTTACGCATGATTTGATATGCGGGACCCAAAGAGTTGTAAAAAGCTGCGTCGAATTAAAGACGGTAGAAGTTATCAAATGAGTTTGAAAACAATTCAGTGGCGGCGCTTTCTGATAATAATTATTACAGAGCCTGTTAGACAATTTTGTATACATATTTTTACTTTATTTTACCTACATTTTATTTTTTTAATTATAAATAATGGATGGTAAAATAATTCAAGTATCCTTTTGTGATTAAATAAATAACATTCACTTAATAATATTAAATAAAAAAGTTGTCTTGTCGTTGTTCATAATGTCCCCTGGCCGGAAGTTCCAGACCAGGTCCATATAGGTTTGCGGGCTGAGTAGTGCGACTCCGGTTTATAATAACACCAAATGGGTCGGAGTCCGATTTAGCCAGATGCCACCTCAATTTTGACCGAGCAACCCCCCCCCCCTAGGGGCGACATTTGGGGGGGGGGGATAGTATCCTCTCCCAGCCTTACGGACCTCATAGAAGGATTTTCTGGTATACGGATTTAACGTGCCCATATCCAGCCTAGACACAAAGGTATTTAACGCGCTAGTCGGGATTCGATCTGAGCACCCTCAGTACCGAAAGTCGACGCGCTACCTATATATAAACTCGGGCCTTAAAAAAATTCTGAATGAAATCAATAAGCAGTTTGTATATTTATTTCGCATCATTACTCGGGGAAGTTTAAAATTCGGGATAAAAAATGCTTCATTATTACCGGAACATTTAAACGTTTTAAGGTTTTGAAGATTGGAAAATGATAAAAACTCGATTTTTTCAAAACTGTATGATTGTTTGATTGAGTGGGAGCACTACGGTCATCATTTGCCTTATAAGGGTTAATTTGACTGGTATCTACCGCTTAAAGCCGATTTCGAACGACTACAAGCATCCTTGCCGAATATTGGTTTCAAATCCAGTGACTCTGCACCCGAATTACCGGTCAAAACCTTTTGAAAGTGAACGAGAAACTGGTAACAAACTGAAAACAATATACTAAAGCTCCTAAATTTCGAGGCCGATCCTTGAGCCTCTTTCTTGTACCCCATTCTGTTCTGTTTCATTGCCAATTTACAAAGCATCGATGTTCCTATTCGACACCATCCATTAGTGACTTATCAGAAGTCAAATTACTATACAATTAGTATATTTTACCCTCTTTAAACGTTGATAATTGACCAGGTATTATGAATATGTGTTAGATATGATTACATGATTATTGGGAAAGTAAACTAATCTTGACATTTTAAATTTTCATTGTGAATTTCTGATATAATACAGGAAATACAACTGGCTGGAACTAAACTTAAATATTAATTCAATAAAGTAGTAAGGGAAGGAAATTAATTGGGTTAAAACACCCTTCAAAGCCCCCAAACTATTTATTTATGCATACAGTAAAACATTAGAAATTCTGAAATTAACAATAGTTTTAGTACTATATATGATGAAGTTCCCCCCCCCCCCAACCCCGACTAAAATTCTGACCACGACAACGTGTTCGTTTAAGACAATACAGTACTCGATGGAGCTATCATTATTTAAAAATACTCAATACTTAAAAATTAATGAGTCACTGGAAAAGACATTTTACCATATTAGTATTTATATTTTAAGTTTATTAAAGACATGGTCGTCATTGGATACATCATGCAGTGACGTAGCGAGCATAACTGGCGCCCGGGGTACAATACCTTTTTGGCGCCCCTCCCCCGAAAAACATATAATAATATTACATATAGAATTAGTGAAAAGAACCATTTGGCACCCATCTGCGAGTGGCGCCCGGGGCATGATAGACCCCCTCGACCCCCTCGCTACGCCACTTACATCATATTGTCTTTGAGTCACAGCTGAAGGCATGCAAAACTATGAAATTTTTAAATCGAAGCTAATTTATAATACTGCTTCAGAGGTAGTCTGATATCTTTGAAAAGTCCTCGAATAAATCATATTTTTGATAAAAATTTCAAAAACAAACCTAAGATGTTAAGAAGGCATGTACCTTTTTTAATTGACCCTGATGACTTAGGTAAATGATCTATGCCTTTACCATTCATCATTTCACCGTTGAATGCAGTTCTTAATACTAAGGGTGTGGTTTTCTAGCATTTAAAATAACTGCCAAGAAATATTTCTCATAAAATCACCAGTAAGAGCATAACGGTATCATGGGGCATTGCTTTAAACATATTTACCAAAAAGAAACTTTATAGTAATAAAAAATAACGTTTTAAGGAATAATTAGTAATTACATTTAATAAAACGTGACCCTAAAAAGATAACTCATTGCTGTGAGAATAAAAATACTCTATCTTATTTTGATGATATTCATACCTTTCTTCCAATTCCTGCTCTGATATCAACATGCAGTTTTAATTAAGATAGCACCAGGGGGTTAGGAAAATTTACCGATGAGCCATCTACAATCTTTTTCTTGTTTTAGGACAGGAATGCTATCGTGGATAAACGTCAAATATGGCCAGGAGGTATAGTGCCTTACGTTCTAGATCCAGGACTATCAACCACTGTTGGTAAGTTAGCATTTTCTCGTGTCATAAAACAAGAACTATGGCTGTGTCTGAAATTACAAATTTGTTTGCTGCTCCTTGGCAATATGCTTGAGATCTAGTCTTTCACATTCACGATTCTTCATAGTTCGAAGCTTACGTTTGGTCTCAAGGTAAACATGTGACTTGATACATAAGCATATTTTTCAAGGCTGGAGGTCAAAAGGATTCCTAAAATTGATAGAATCGCGCTCTTACCACACACGATTAGTCACTGATATCACTGTGCACTATTGCCTGGAAATAAGGTTTTCTGAGGATTCTAGATGTTTCTATCTATTCTGAACATCACTGCCACGCTTTGCCTTTATATCAGTCAAATCGATTATATTGCACCTATGGGTTCAATATTTTTTCTGTGGGATCGATGTATTTTATCTATTTAATCAGCAGGCTCATTTGTTAATGTTACACGTTTACTTCATGAACTGTTAGCTGTCCCTTAACTCGAGAAACTTTCTTGGATAGCTTAAGCTGGTCAACTGGTAGGTTTTTAGAACGTTATGGCAATTTTTTGTTTTGCGCGAGTTTAACAAACGAGTATTTACATTTTAACGTCGGTTCTAAACGGCTACAAACACGAACATGCCGATGTTAGTATTAAAGGCCAGTGCCCTTCACATGCATAATTTATACGAGTTATATTTCCAATGAATTATCATAGCATAGCTCTCTTTTTCAGGGCCACAAATAAAATGTAATCGATTCACATTGTTAAACCCCAGTTATTTCAAATGGCATATGAAGAAATATTTTCTATGATTCTTTTGCGAGTGCTCTCTAACCATCATATTAGATTTACAAAGTTCTATCCAATAAACTTCGCCATGGATTGATTGCTTCCATTAAACCTTTTCCTTTAAAACATTGATGGATTTATGGTTAGATAGATTTGATACACTACAGGCATTCCTGGCTGCCTGAGGGCTAAATACACCGAGATCTACAGTTAAAAGCCGACAGTCTTCTATACCAGGGGTGGCCAACCGGTCGATCGAGATCGACCGGTCGATCTTCGACATGATTTTAGTCGATCACGAGCCATAATTTCATAAATATATGGACTATGTTAGCGACGATAAGCTGCTCATTTTCCACAAAAAATGAGAACTAGTCGATCGCCGAATAAAAAATCATAGAAAAGTCGATCGCCAACTAAAAAAGGTTGGTTAGCCCTGATCTATACCATCAGTGGTACTCCAACCCGTCGACTCTGATTGCCAGCGCCTTAGCCGTTAGGCCATCGTGCAGCCCGAAAACTTTGATCTCAGTTGTAAAGGAAATTCTCTTCATTTCAATATTTATAACATCATAAGTTTTGTCCTTGAAAATGTATTCATTTCTACATGAAACACATCTTAAACTTATTTTTTTCAGAACAATTTCATCTTTAAAATTTTTATTGCCCGGTAGTTTAAAAAATGGAAAATATAGAAATTTGAAGAAGATTTCCTAAAATTAGCTAAAAAAGAATCTAAATATTTTCTTTTACAATTAACCTCAACATTCTTGAGTAGTTCTTCGATGAAAGTCGACAATCTCGAGCCATAATTTCATCGAATCGTTAACCAACCGTACCCATAAAGATAACATATTTAGAGAGTTTCAGAAGCTTCAGGTGATGCCTTTAAATGCTAAGTTTGTGAATATTTACTGCATAAACACGTATACGTTGCATTAAGTGACACACAGTATTTTGCATTTCATTGTGCCTCTATTTATACTAAATTGAAACAAAAAAATAATAAAATTAAAATACCAACAAACTTTCCTTCTCTGAGTGCTTTTAAAGCCTATCTTACTGCTGACTGATTGTTGCAAGGTTGAGTTTCTTTCTCCTAATTCGTTCTCCTTCGTTCTTCAGCCCAAGCTATTATGACAAATGCCATGTGGCTGTACAAAAGAGACACTTGCATCCGCTTCGTTCCGAGGACAAATGAAACAAACTACATCAGGATATTCCCCGGACAAGGGTGAGGAGTATTTTCTCTTTTTTATGGTTTATTCCTGTGAGTGGGATGAGACAATCCTACGAATTTTAATTTGTACTCTGACTGAAGCGGCGATTACACTTTCCAGCTGTTTCTAACCACGGAGAAGAACGAAAGGGCAAGTACTGCGCATATTTGTCGGGATTAAAGTGTTTCATTCACAAAAATGCTCGAACTATATGACTGTAATAATGTATATTACACAAGAAGCTGATGTATAATTAAATCATCTGTAAAAAATATTCTCATATTGTGCGGAAAGACATTCAGTAATGATAATTTTGATATTAATGAGAAAATTCAGTTGTAAGAACTGCAGCTCTGAGTTTACGTTATCCGGGTTCTGTTCTTAATCCTGGTAGATGGTTGTTATAATAGTCTCTCTGTCTTTTCTCTTCCTTTCTCTCTCTCTCTCTCTCTCCCTACACACACATATATATATACTTGTACATACATGTGTGTGTGTGAGACTGCGTGTAACGAATTCGGAACCAGAGGGAGTCGTTATGGTAGGCGGTGTATTCTTGTACTCGTTGGCTTGAGTGGTGAGCAAAACTTATTAGTTCAGTCCAGTGGGGAGGAAAAATAATTTTATTTACTTGAACATTATCTACAATACTGATATTTAGTTGGTTTACATTTATAAGAAGTATAAAGAAAGTTTTTTACATATTTACAAAGAGTACAGGAGAGGTTGTTTGACACGTCTAGTTCATCCCATTTCCAAGACGCTATATCCGCGCAGTGGAATATTAATTTGACTTGTAGCCATTTATCGGATGATATTCTAAAGAGACAGCCAGACGCCACAAAAACAGAAACGGAAGTAGTTGTAGAAGGGGAAAGACAATGTTAAAGGTAAAGCATTAATAGATGGTGGGGCTTTATTATAAGAACACATGCAATATGATTGAAGAATGCAATATATTGCATTCAATCACACATGCAATATGATTGAAGACATTTTGGGGCTTTATTATAAGAACACATGCAATATGATTGAAGAATGCAACATATTGCACGTGTGCAATATATTGCATTCAATCACACATGCAATATGATTGAAGACATTTATAAGAAGTATAAAGAAAGTTTTTTACATATTTACAAAGAGTACAGGAGAGGTTGTTTGACACGTCTAGATCATCCCATTTCCAAGACGCTATATCCGAGCAGTGGAATATTAATTTGACTTGTAGCCATTTATCGGATGATATTCTAAAGAGACAGCCAGACGCCACAACAACAGAAACGGAAGTAGTTGTAGAAGGGGAAAGACAATGTTAAAGGTAAAGCATTAATAGATGGCGGGGCTTTATTATAAGAGCACATGCAATATGATTGAAGAATGCAATATATTGCATGTGTGCAATATATTGCATTCAATCACACATGCAATATGATTGAAGACATTTTGGGGCTTTATTATAAGAACACATGCAATATGATTGAAGAATGCAACATATTGCACGTGTGCAATATATTGCATTCAATCACACGTGCAATATGATTGAAGACATTTATAAGAAGTATAAAGAAAGTTTTTTACATATTTACAAAGAGTACAGGAGAGGTTGTTTGACACGTCTAGTTCATCCCATTTCCAAGACGCTATATCCACGCAGTGGAATATTAATTTGACTTGTAGCCATTTATCGGATGATATTCTAAAGAGACAGCCAGACGCTACAAAAACAGTAACGGAAGTAGTTGTAGAAGGGGAAAGACAATATTAAAGGTAAAGAATTAATAGATGGTGGGGCTTTATTATAAGAACACATGCAATATCATTGAAGAATGAAGGAGGGAGACACAAGGAAGATGCAGTCGGAAGGAGCACACATAATGATTGAAGATTGAATTTCGGATGAAGGCGTAGTAGTTTACACAGAAAACAAAGCGAAGACGTTGCATACAATTTATTGGAATTAAACTTTACATTTTCATTTGAAATCCGTTGTATGGAATTTCGAAACATTTAATAATCGTTGGGGTTTCCAGGACAGGTACAAATCCCGTCGACTTTATCGGTACGCTTGTGCTTTCTCTGGATCCGAGATTGTGTCTCCAATAAGTTTTGAAATGATTACGCATTTCTACTTTCAAGGACTGTGACTGTGCCCTCTCTCCTTCCTTCAATTGTGTGTGTGTGTATTATCGTGTATATATATATATATATATATATATATATATATATATATATATATATATATATATATATATATATATATATATATAATATCCTTGACGGGGTGATGCTCAACAGGCCAGTGAACTCGAACTAATCCAGGTATCAGGTAGGAGACCTCAATTCACATTATGAAGTCATAGTATTTGTAGTCGTCGGAGCATTAAACAGTAGAAGTGGTCGACGAGTGGAGGCATTCACAATGTAGAGTCAAATAAAATCCCGACGCCAGAAAGGAAGAGGCAGTTTGGTCATAGTACAGTTTTTTATTCTTGGAAATGTTGCTGAACATCTTTTAACAGGATACCTCATTCAGAACAGTCCGGAGGCTGACGGAATAGCACACCATAAAACAAAAGAACGTAGATCCAAAATGCATGTTTGTCCGACTCGAGCAGAACAGAGAAGACCCGCGAAAACCCTAGGTTCACGCCCTGAGTACGGGCGCGCTGGACTTTTAATTGCTTGAAAATTGACACCTGACTTTAACGCGTTATATGGGGTGATGGTTTCCGTATGTTCCACGACATTCGATTTTATATAACTGTTGTCCGCACGTGGCTTTTAGGGGGAAAACTAATAGCTTAATTTGGTATATCTAGATAAAATCAAATTTAGGGATAATGTTCTGTTGCGGCAAGACAAAGTTAATGAAGGGAAAGGTTTATCGTTTCATATATATATATATATATATATATATATATATATAAAATATTTTTTGTGCACTTGTTTTCATTATGAAAGTAAGTATATAATTATTTTGAAGTATTTCTCAATAACTTCTTTAGTAAGATAGTTTTAAATTTTATAAGAATTTTTCTATTTGATTTCACAGTTTAATCTATCTTGCAGCCCACAGATAAAAAAAAGACTGTAGAATATTTTCGAGACAGTTATAAAGATTAAAAAATATTGTCAAGCAATTGTATCTCGTAAATTTTTAAGAATTTCCTGTCAAAAAACGTGGCATTATTAACAAAACGAAGCGATGCGTAAATTGTTTCATTCCCATTTTAAAGGATTAAAAAGTAAATGTCTCATATTTTTACCTTTGAAAAATTTGACTGACTGGTTGGTAGACTGGATTTTACAGGCATTCATATACAGACATTCTGGCCAACGTAGCAATCACAGTGCCGTGGTCCATAACAATATGTAATAAAAAAGGATGTAGAGAGAACTGTATAATACCAATACAATAATTCCTCGACTTACGCGAACTCGGAATTATGCGGTTTTTGATTTAATCCTTTTTCCCTTTTTTAAATCTTGGAATAAAAATTCCCCCCAAAAAATTTTAATGGTGTCTGAAAGAAACTTTTTTAAACAACATTTTTTAAAAACGTGTCCAACATTTTTTAAAAACGAGATCGAAACAACGCCTGAAACTGATCATATTGCTCGTGTGATAGAAGAAGTTGTGGATCTTGCCAGGCAATTTGATATGGAAGTCGATGGAGATGATCTCAACGGTTTGTTGGATTCTCATCGTGGTTAGCTGTCAGTCGATGATCTATCTCACAGAGATGCGTGACCAAAACATCACTGAAGAGTCCAACACTTCAGACCTAATTCCACAAGAAAACCTAATGACAATTCTGTACGTCAGAGGTAAATCATCATTATGACTCCTTTTGGATGGAGCTTCTTTGAGGAAAACTGTCCTATTTGCAAAACAAGATGGTTTGGGGAAATATAGACTTATAAACTATCGCATATGTAAGTCCTGATGAGAGGTAAACCATCACAAATTTCTATGGGAATTTTGAACATATGACGGTTTACCTCTGTCGTACAGAATTATAAACTTGACAGAAGATCTCAGCGCAATTGACAAAAGGGTTACAGATATTAGACAATATAGACTCTAATAAAGATCGCGTGATCATGATAAAACAGGGAATGCAAAAAATGTAAGTCTGCTATGAAGAAATACTTTGCGAAAAAAAGGGTGCTAATACGGCTGATTACTTTATTGGATTTTTTAAAACCATCAACATAATTTTTAACGTAGGATTACGTTCCTCAATAACGGTTCTTCAGAGAGAAAAAAATTGTCCTGCGTCGCGAGTTATAATTTTGGCATCGCGCTAAACCCAGTAGCAGTTAACAGTTAAACAGTAAAGTACCAAAATGCGTTTAAAAAAAAAGAGGTAAGCAAATGATAAGTAATCCTATGTTAATAACTCGCGGTAGTTTCGTTAGAGAAGACTACCTGAAATATATTTTTTTAATATCTTGTACATAAGCATAATACAGTGATACCTTCTAAAAGCGGACAGTCAAGGGACCAAGAGTTTTGTCCGTTATTAGGAGGTGTCCGCTATTGGGGAGGACAACCTTTTTATAAAAAAAGTTTTTCCACTTCTGTTTGACATTTGATTGAAAATTACGGGTGATATTTTAATTAAACAGGAAAAATTAATTAGATTAGAAAAGAATAACTATTTACTACTTTACCTTTTAATTGTGGCTGATCCTTTTATTTTGCATTAAATAATCCCAAAATACAATGTATTGGAGCTAAATTATTTTAATTACTACTGAAAAAATTTGTTAACAAAGTTTGATTTCTCCTTTTTACACAGCAAACCTGTTTTTCAAGGTGAATCTTCATAAGATTTAGCTTTGCTCGTCCCTCCGAATATTCATTGTTGAGAAAGAACTGTTTTAATTGTTCGCTGTATTTCAGTGCTTCCGAATAATCTTTGATTTTGCAGTCGTCTTCCATTGGCGATTCCTCATCATCGTCCTCAAAAAGGGCCAGAGCTTCAGTGGTGTCCCGATGAATGAAATTGGAAACATGCAGGTTTTCTTCCTCAATGAATAAATCGTCGTCGATCTTGAGATACTCTTCCACGCTGACATTTGAATCCAAATTGGCTACTAGATCCGCAAGTTCTTTTCGATTTTCTCAGTACTACTGTCAGCTGCCACTTCACTTGGACTCAAAAATCCCGCCTTCTTAAAACATTTTAGAACGCCCCCAGGTTCCACCTTTTTAAGGGCTGACGTAGTCCAGGAAATTACATCCAAAACAAATACCGATTTTGCCAACTCTTCGCTGGATTTGCAGGAGATAATCTGTGAAAGCACATGTCTCAGAAGCAGCTTTCTGTATCCTACTTTAAAGCTGCGATAATTCCCTGATCAAGTGGCTGTAGCATCGAAGTGGTTTTAGGAGGCAAGAAAGTTAAATTAACACTTTTGAGCTTTAAATCATCAGGATGGGAAGTAGCATTGTCCATGAACAGAATGATTTTTCTCTTTTGTTTTTTCATTTTGTTATCTAACTACACCAGCTAATTGCTCATTATCTCAGCGGTCATACACGCTTTCTTATTTGACTTCCACGAAATACTAAGTTTTCGTACATAAATGTTCTTGAAACATCCATGCTTCTAAGGAAACATCTAGGCTTTGTAAAGACGCATAAGCATATATTTTTAGCTTGTTTGTTAAAATAATTTTGAAATGTTTGCCAAAATAATTGAAAGTTTTTCAAAAATACCTGTCCGCTATTTGGAGTGTCCGCTATCCAGAGGGAATAACATGGATTGTTCTATATAAAAGGACTGGGACTCGTAAAAATATCCGTTAATTAGAGGTGTCCGCTATTCGGGAGTGTCCGTTAAGGGAGGTACCACTGTATTAATACATAATACAGTATTTTAATTTTAATACAATATTTTCCCATTAAACCGGTGTTTTTGTAAGTTCTTGATCCCACTTAAACAAAATTTATTTGTATACAAAGTTGTACCCCGACTTACGCGATCTTTCGTCGGTCCCACCTATCGCGTAACTTCGGGGTATTACTGTGTATTATGCGCGATAGTGTTGTCACGCGAAAAACAAGAATACATATTATACAGCATCGAACAAAGCATCAACTGCGCTAGCCGGTGGAAATTTCTCCCAAAACATATATTTTACTCAAAAAAACTTCGTCCTTGGACGAAATTGGTTAAGAGCGAAAAGATGACATCAACGGTGTAGGTAGAGCTAATGGAGTGGAAAAACTGTTATGACGTAACAAGACTCCTTTATAAGAACTGAGTTTCCGGATTTGCTCTAAACAGACACGTATGAGCTTACACCTCAACTTTGCAATCACTAATCGCCACCTTTAAAAACAGTGACGTCGTAAACGGAAAAACTTCAGAATTATGACAGTATAAGGTAAAAAATGCAAGAAGAGATCAGAAGTTTCATCAGAAGTTTCAAAATTTATTCAATGATATGTTTTTAAGGAATAGCGATTGGGATTTTATTTAGTATTTAACACCGAGAAATGTTTGTTTCCCCACCCTTCTTCATTAGCATAATAAAGATTACGATTGTTAATAACTATAAATAAATATCATAATCTGTTATTACAAGTATAATAAAAATACAGTAAAGTTTTTAATTATTTATAAGTTATATCTAAAAAAAAAAGGGTTGTGAGTTATATCGTGTAATATTGCTTTTGACGTAATTTGTAATGTATAAAATTGAGCTCATTGTATTTTTCAAAGTTTGAATGTAAATTTGTATAGACTGATTGTTCATTTTATTATTCCATTGTCTTTCAATCTTATTGTATTATGTAATTGAGCTATTTACTTAGAGTTACAACTCACAGATTTGAAGTTACAGCTAGTGCATCAATTATAGACAATTTGCTAATAAGGGGAGTGCAGTAGGTAGAAATGGACCGCCAATATGGGTACGCAAGAGAAAAAAGTTTGGGAACTATTGCTTTTAAATCTCCGTACACCTTTAAGACAACATTTTCAGATAAAATATCGATTTTTCTGTTCTCCATTTGTTATTGAAGTCTGTTGCTATTAAAGTCTTTTCTTTTCTTGTTCTTTAAAAAAAAATCTTTCTGTCTTTTGTAAGAGCCTAATTGCAGCTATTTCAGTATTACTTGACAGTAACATAATTTAAGGAGGTTTATTAAGGAAGCAGACACATACTACACGCAAACCCGGAATTCTTGATTACCCGTGGGCGGATCATCTGATCATCACAAGAAGAAAAAAATCCTAGAGATAAAATATAAATTGAGTGAAAGAATTTCAACATGGCTCGTGAACAAAGGGATAAAACGAACTTTTTCCGAAAGCAATGCTAAAAAACTTCGTAAGCTTTATTGTTTTTTCGATTTAAAATCACTGTAGATTAAATAATTAGTCTCTGTTTCACAGCTAATTTTAACGTAGGATTACGTTCCTCCATAACGGTCCTCCGGAAAGCAAAATTTCAGATGTCCTGCGTCGCGAGTTATAACCTTGGCAGCGCACTAAACCCAGTCTGTATCGATTGGACAAGCAGTAAACAGATAAACAGAAAAGTACCAAAATGCGTCAAAATTTTGACACACACACACACACACATATATATATATATATATGTATATATGTGTGTGTGTGGGGGGGGAGGGGCTTGGTACGAGAAGTGCCTAAGTCAGTTTTCTCCAAGATGACTTTGTTTGCTTATGCCTGTTTAAAAAAAATATTATTTTCAATGCAAGAAGTACCCAAATCTGTACAATGGTTTAGAAAACTCTTTTAATGCATAATATTATTTTAAGCAGGCATAAGCAAACAAAGTCATCATGGAGAAAACTGACTTAGGCACTTCTTGTACCAAGCCACAGACATATATATAAATAAATAAATAAATAAATAAATAAATAAATAAATACAGTCGGACCTCTATTTAACGAACCTATATTTTGCAAACTTTTCCTTGGAACTTGGAACCAAGAACATTTTGCGAATTTCTTCGTAAAATAACCTCCAAATAGCGAAGTGCATTCTCTATTTAACGAACTTTTTCTTGTGATCCAATATTTTTCTCTCTCCGTATTTCTCAAAATATTTCTGAACATTTCAAACATTTTTTCTTTTAACACATTTTATGGTGATCAATGACCTTGAACTGGTTTTGTCAGTCGTCTAACTCACGGAGAGCAGTAAAATCGCTGTCATTCTTTGCATTTCATCGAGGACATGCAACCTTTATCCACCCCACTCCCCACTGACCAGTTCACTAGAAAAACTTTCAATATCCCCCTTTCACCCTCAATGGATGTGCCCCGTGTCCTTGAACTAGTCTCTCGTTTTCTAGATTATTGATCAGAGCCGTGCTGGTAATTTTGGTTCTTGTAGCTGGAAAATGTCAAAGCGAAAGTGCTTGAGCATCAAAGAAAAAAATTTAATTTTTCATGATGTGGATAAAGGCGTGAAGATAAAGGATATTGCTTTAAAATTTGGTATTCCTCCAAAGAGCTTATCAACCATAATAAAAAATCGTGACAAGATACAAAATTATGATTCATCGCATTGTTGTTCAAAACGTTTAAAAAACATGTGTCTATGAAGATGTGGATGAGACAGTTTTGAAGTGGATACACACAATGCGAGAGAATTGTTCCGATTATTTCATTATTGAGAAAGCTCTTCAATTTGCGAAGGCATTGGGATACGACGAATTTCGAGGAAGCAATGGATGGCTTGAAAAATTTAAGAGAAGACACGGAATTATAGCAAAAGTAATACCTGGTGAAAGTAAAGACGTTGATGATAATGATAGTGAAATTGGATAACGGAGACACTGAGTAAAATTTTAAAAGACTATAAGCCAGAAACATCTTTAATTCTGATGAGACTGCTTTATTTTTCAATGTTTGGCATAATTTCTTATATTCCTTCCCGTAAGTTGATCTTTGGCATGGCCAAAGATCAACTTACAGCCAGAATGTCCAACTTACAGCCAATATCCACTGGTATAAGCCAGAAAACATCTTTAATTCTGATGAGACTGCTTTATTTTTCAATGTTTGGCTGAAAAGACATTAACATTTAAAAAGGAAAAATGCTTTGGAGGAAAACAAAGTAAAGCAAGATTAACTGTCATGTTAGGTGCAAATAATGACTGGACATCAGAAATTGAAACCATTAGTTATCGGAAGAAGCAAAAATCCAAGATGTTTAAAAGGCGCAAAATCTTTGGAGGTTGATTGTGACTTAACAAAAAATCTTGGATGACGTCAGTAATTTGTGAAAAATGGGTTCAAAAGTTGGACAAACGTAGTATTGCAGACTGTCGCAAAATTGCTCTCCTTTTTGATAATAGTCTCGCCCATCCGAAATAAATCAAACAAAAACTAAAAAAATGTTACAGCTTTTTACTTGCCACCAAACACAACATCAAAACTGCAGCCAATGGATCAAGGGGGAATAAAAAATTTTAAAATACATTATCAAAAGAGAATAGTGCGAAAAGTTATCACTGCGCTTGAGAACAATCGATCTATGCCAAAGATCAACTCACGGGAAAGAATATAAGGAATTTCCAAGCATGAAAATGATGTCAGAGATCGTAATATTCGCAACAGTTTTGCCAAAGCTGGATTCTTTGTCAGCAGTGAGAATTCGTCAAGTACTAAGAACGAAGACGATATTCTCTTAGAGGAACTTAAAAAAAAAATGTGATTACAGCTAAGGGAAAAAGAAGAAATTAACGATGGTGTGCTGATTGATGATTTTATTTCTCTTGATTCTGAAGCTGAAACCTCAGAAACACTAACTGAATTAGATATTTTGGACAGTGTGAAAAATAAAAACAATACAGCAATGAATTGCGATGAAGACGAAGATGACGAAGATGGAAATGATCATGATACAGAAATCAACAAACCTTGATATGATGAAATGCAAAAATCATTTGAAACAATCCGACGAGGATTACAGTTTGAATAAAATACGCCTGAAGGGGTTTTTGGTGCATTGCAAAACTGCGAGACGTTTTATGAGAAACCACTTTTTAAAGAAAAAACTCAGACAAAATTAACAAACTGTACCAGTAATTATATTTAAGAACGCATGTGGTAATATAATGTGGTAATATATGCATGTGGTATGCTTTAAATTACTTGTTATAATAAATGCGACAATGTCATTAAAATTCATAAATTTTAATATAAAGTTATTTTTCTTAAATTGAAAATACAGTGTAATCCTGGACAATGTTTTGTTTTATTCTTGTTTTCCTTGCAGATTTCTTTTTGATGGGTAAGATATATAAAACAAATAGATATTAATTTACAAAATAAAGGTGTGATTAATTATATTTTAAATAATATTTAGTATTTATGAATTTAAAATCTGTTTTGTGTAGTTTAATGCATTTTAAAAGGTGAATCCCTATTTAACGAATTTTCCATATAACGAACTTTTTTTCTGGACTTAGTGACTTCGTTAAATAAAGGTCCGACTGTATATATATATATATATATATATATATACATACATGTATACATAACACATACATACATATATACATACAAAAGAGTTAAGCAACGATAAGTAATCCTACGTTAATAACCCGCGGTAGTTTTGTTAGAAAAGACTACCTGAATTTTTTTTTATGGTATGCATGGCCATTTTTGGGTTATCCGTGTTTTCCGATTTTTATTACGCACTAGTGCATTAATAGGAACGAATAACAGGGAGTTTGGTACTCTTGTAACTTATTAGGTTTTCGTCTCAATTGGTATAAATTCAATTTCAGCAAATTTTAGGCTTTTATTTTTAAAATACTTTAGTACTCTTGCAGCTGCTACTATTCATGTTTAGTACTACTACCCACTTAAGATTGAATAGAACATCTGGTTTTTGGGTAGATATGAACGATGCCACAGACATAATAGGGAAAGAAAGCCACATGCGTCAAATATCAAGTAGAATAAAATCAGAATATGCTAGCGTACCTGCCACCCCAATAACAGGATGCAATAGATCTTGGCAATGTGCCGAATTTCGCTCAGTTCCGGATTTTTCTCTTTACTTAGGACTTTCGTCTCTGGCTTTCCTTTTGACTGTTTTCTTTTCTTTATTTTTAAATAAGGACTAATTGTATCATTTGGGCCCCCTCTTATGAAGAAAACGACTTTCGAGAATTCAGGCTATGAGTCTCTGTTGCTTTCTGTTGTCGCTGTTATGTTTGGTTAAAACTGCTGTGTACTAACCCTAATGGATTCGCTCACCTCAATGTTAACCTATGGAGAAAATTTGTCTACTCTTGACAGCTACATAAATGCTGACAATCCAATAAAAATGGTATTTTCAGATAGCCTGAACTGTTCTGCCCCTTGGAACAAGATTCTTTTTGTAAATTTCGTCCACAATGGAATTTATGAGCGTTTTAAACACACTATACCAGATTTCCTCCACGAATAATTTAAATTTTAAGATATCATTTGCATTTTTTAATAATCCAAAAATGCCCCAAGGGGTAAAATTTTACTTCTCTATTTTGGAATACAATTAAAAAAAAATTCTTTAAATCCAAGTTGGCAATCTTTGGACACAATTTCTCTATGGGTTAACATTGAGGGGAGCGAATCCAATTGGGTTAGTACACAGCAGCCTTAATATTTAGTGAGCATGCGCGAGTGAAGTTTGTCGCTTTGATGTGCGGATATGGACGACGCTCAAACAAAGAATTTCTTAGCTGTTTGCAGTGGAAGGTAAAAACCACGTTTTATCTCAACCATCTGTCTTTCCGGTGGGCGCACCTAAAAGGCTAATACATACATCTAGGCGTACGTGTAAAACAATCCAAGAACCACTGTCATAGGATATAAGTGAGGCAATATTGTCGTAATTTTAAGTAAATAATTTCCCATGGTTATTTATTTATTATGAGTTTATGATCCTCGAGTAATGTAATGATTTCTTCCGTCAGGTGCTACTCCCATGTGGGTCTTACTCATGTGGGAGCCCAGCCAGTCTCTCTCGGCCAGGGCTGTGGATACATGGGTACGGTAATCCATGAGTTGGCCCATGCTTTAGGATTTTTCCATGAACAGAATAGGTCTGATAGAGACGACTGGCTCACAATTTACTGGGAAAATATCAAAGACGGTGAGTTATGAGGTACTTTTCTAACACATGTTACATAGAAACTTATAAATTGTTTTGCTTTTCTAATATCTAGATCCTCAGTGCTTAAATTTATGAGTTAATTTGTGTATTTTTTCTTTTGTTATTATTAAATTAGGGAAAAGGTGTTCTTGTTATTAATTTTTTAAAAAAAAATTGTATGCATCATATTTTGATCAGTTTTCATACTCTACGTATTTTAAAAATATTTTTCGTCCTGTTCCTTCTTTTTCGACACATATAGTCAAAAGATGTCCATATTATATGACCGAAAAATTAAGCTACTTGAGAGATTATAGAGCTGTTTTGTCTCAAATTGTCGACACTCAAGATCACAGTAGAGTTCAATAGAAATGAGAGGTGGGGTCAGTAATGAGTTATTGGGTCATGACTCAGAATGAAAGCAATTTCGTTTCCCCACGGATCGTGATCAATATTCTGTGCATTCTTTTTTTCCCATTTTGAATGATGTAGTGGCTACTGATCACGCTACGCGTATACATGAAATTCGTTTCCTTTAGTACTAGCCTAGAGCGTTAGGTTCACGTGCTCGTGATTTGTTTCTAATGCATGTAAATGCAATAAAATGTGGAAAGGAACATATAAATTTATTTTCTTTATCAAGAAGCTGAAACATCTTTAATTTTAGATATCGCATAGTGACTAGTCTATCAAAAAACTTTTACGAATTATAGAAGGAAAAAAAATTATGTAGTTTCACCAGAGAAATTATCATATATATCATGTGTTATATATCGTCAAGTAGTTTAAATAATGATAGACGTATTTCGAAGTTCGTATTGGTGTAATAAATAGTGTGCTTAAACCCTAAAAGCATATTACAACTCCAGTAGAAAATATGTTGTTGCTCTTAATGCCCCCTGACCGGAAATTCCAGACCAGGTATATATAGGCTTTGGGCTGAAGTGTGCGACTCCGGTTTTTATACAGCACCACAAGGGTCGGAGTCCGTCTTGGCCGGTTGCCACCTCAATTTTCACCGATCACCTCCAGGGGCGATATCTGGGGGATCATACCCTCTCTCTCTGACCTTATAGAGGGACTTTCCGGTCTACAGATTTAACGTGCCCATATCCAACCTAGACACGTAGGTATTTAATGGCGCGTGTCGGGATTCGATCCGAACACCCTCAGCACCGAAAGACGGCGCGCTACCACAAGGTTACCTCGAGCCCAGAAAAAAATATTAATCTGAATTTATCAGGTATTCATTGACGGAGAACTTTATGCCAATAAGGTTTTGTTTTCGTAGAATTCTCGTGAATTTCAAGTGACTCTCTAATTTCACACCATCCACTCCTCATATATCATTTGATATTTCTCCCCTTTTTTTATTTCTTGTTTATAGGAATGGCACCCCAGTTCATGAAACTGAAGCCCGACCAAAACCAACTGTTGACTCCCTTTGACTACGATTCGATTATGCTGTACGGGTCTTACACTTTCTCCAAGGAGTATGGTAAACTAAAGACCATGGAGGGTAAAGGAGGCATGTTCCTGAAAGACGTAATACGAAAGTATTTGATGAGCAAGAGCGACATCCAACGGATAAAAATCCTCTACAAGTGCGACGGCTGAGAGGGGGCCAAGGGAGCAATCTTTTTGGCGAATTTGAACTTATTACATAGTGTACCATGATCACTTGTGACTTTAAGATAACTAATAAAATAAGTTCAAACAATGCC
Organism: Dolomedes plantarius; assembly: GCA_907164885.2. NCBI lineage: Eukaryota > Metazoa > Arthropoda > Arachnida > Araneae > Dolomedidae > Dolomedes > Dolomedes plantarius. Next base: position 119,422,232 of record OU015496.1, on the reverse strand, counting down.
TGTACGGCAGTGTCTGATAAACCTTTGCAGATTTTTTTTTCCTAAGGGATGTTTGGTTAAAATCTACATTAGATTTTGCTTTGGAATGCAAAAAAAGTGCTTTGTAGAGAAAATTTTTTTGTGATGTTATCAACAATGAAATCCGAGTTACATAAACATTTGAAAATTAAATTTTTAATTCTAGATACTTATTATTCTTGACTATTCGTGTAACTCGAGTCCTGAGTTTGAGAATCTATTGATTAATGTCATTCATAAAAGATCCACAAGTTTTGACTTTATGTAGACTTTCCTAAACGTTATACATTACATTGATAATTTTGCTCTTTTTTACCACTGATTTTTTATTTCATATTTTCACCTTGCAGCCAGTTTTTCTTTTCATTTTGGCTCAAGTTGTCTGTTCTTAATTCTTTCTGAAGCACATTCCACCAAAAAATGTTGCACATCTTTCATGTTCCACGGATAAAAAGGACCACTATTCATTTTTCCGAAATACATTCCAAGTTGTTGAAACTTTGATTTACAATTGTTCCCTAAACAAAAAAACTCGAAAACAATGAAAGAAATTTACAACAGAAAGACACAAGACATGCATTTTCCGTACCCGTGGTTTTGCCCTTATAAACTGGCTTTTCAGCACGGCACGAGGGAAACAGAATATATAAATATGGATTATTCTACAGGTGGTTATCAAAATAATGGAAACACTTAGAAACATCATGAAAACCTTTATTAATACGGGGCAGAATCACTTTCGTCATGTAATACCACCTGATTCACCTTGGAATTGGATTATACAAGTCATAAATAGTGGTTAAGAATATATTATACCATTCTTCAGGGAAAAATCATGAAAGTTCCTGTAGAGATGCTGTGATGGATATTGATACCTTTATCTATCCGCTTATACAGATCACAGTGGTTGGATGATTTATAGTCGGGGGGATTGTACAAAGCAAGATAAGATATTTGACTTCTTTTTTATGCTCTTCAAACCAATACTTGATATATTTAGCTGTATGTATAAGTGGATTATCATACCAGAGAACGTCATCTCCTGCAAGAAACAATATTTGCACCATAGGACGTACTAGTGAGCTAAAACTTCGACATAGTCCTTCTCATTCAATCTCCCTGTTAGGGTTACAATCGGGCCTGAAGAAAACCATGAGATGCCATCCCAAACCCTGATAGATCTACCTCTATGACTGACAGTTGAGATGAGACAACCAGAATCTTACGCTTGTGTAGGTGATACGCACGTCGTGTTGCAAGGAACAATGTGATCAATGATTCGTCGGACCAAATGCCGTTTTTCGACATATTACTCGACTAGGATTTGAGCTCGTGGCACCATTGTGGACGATATTTTGTATTGGCATCTATTACAAGTGGCTTGAGAATAACTACTCTACCGTAAATGCTTTGTTTGTGAAGTTCCCTTCTACCTCTAATGACTGATACCAGAACATGCAGATGCCGATTGGCGCTCTTAGGCCATTCTGGTTGCGGTTTCTTTCTTTGTGTCACAATCCGCTTCAATACCTCGTTCGTCTCTTTCACTCAGCTCTCCCTTTCGTCCACTATTCTGTTTGGCAAAGGATGTTTTTCCGTGCACTCTGTATGCTATCATGACTTTCGATACCATAGCTCGAAAAACACCCATTAGCCTGGGGGTTGCAGTAACAGATCTCCAATTTAAACGTGCTCCAACAATTTGCCCTTTCCACAAGGTCTGCAAGGTTTAACATTTTACGCTGTTCCCCCCAAAAGTATGATGCCCTTAGCTTCATTACTTCTACCTGACAGTAGAATAATACATACACTATATTATATAAAAAGAATACAGTGGCCAGACTTGTTTTTTAAGGAATACGAAGCACATTCATAAACACTATGTCGTATTGCTCGTCCATTTTATTTATAGGGCATGATTATTTGGTGGTAGTACAAAGATTATCTATTTAAAGACAAGGGGTATTTGGGTGCGTTATGTTATAATTATTTACTTTGTTACCCAAGGCTCTGGACGCAATTAGCAATTAACGAACAAATTTTCAAACCAGTTGGATCTGCTACATCAACTTTGCCACACATTAAAACACACAGCAGATAAATAATTACTGAAACAAGGTTTAAAACAAAAAAAACTTATTTATTTACACTGTCCTAATATTTACATCTCATCTCATCAAATTTTAATCAACATCATAGCTGCTCTGCTCACTATCAGAACCACGAGCAAATGAAACAGGGTTCGATTTAGTTTGACTTTCTGATCCAGGGAGCGTAAATACGAACTACACAAAATTCTAAAAGCTCCTATCCAAATTAAATACATGATATTTTCAAATACGTAAAACTCGCACTAACCATCAATAGCAAACTTGGGATCTGAACTAAACAAAATCAATAGAAACACGTCTTTTAGTTGAGGGCAACCATCGGGTTATGTGATGACTCTGGTAGGGGACTCTTCCGTGACGTCAGTTCGGACTCTGTAGGTTCTCTTTAGTTTGATGGGGCACTCTTCCACGCTGGGTTATTTGTCACTGTAGACGGACCGGAGGCAATCTTCTCAGCTACACCTCTTTATTTCGGATTCGGGATCAGCTATCAGTCTTCACTCCCCCACAGGCTTTCTTTCTCGGGAAAGATCAACCGAGTTCCGACGCATCAAACCCTCTTAGTTTTATTTTGGCTCCGGGAATATTCGACCGGACTTTTGGGGCAATGAAACAGGGGCAGGTTTTTCTTCAGCCAATCCAGGGCCTGGACTCCGACTGACTCCAACTTCCTTCTCTCAAACTCATTTCCTGAAACACATGGTTTTCTTCAACAATATTTTAATTCCTTAAACGTTCCCGCCTCCGGAACCATTTCACCAGCCATTCAGGAAACTCGACTTTTTATTTAAGTTTCAACACCTAAAAACGTCTCATTTGCTACCCTCTTTCTTAATCAAGTTTGGATCATTTGCTACCCTCTTTCTTAATCAAGTTTGGGGCTGTTTGGATCATTGCCCCTCTTACGCAATGATCCAAACAGCTGATTGATCACCCGCAAAACACCGCCAAACCATGTGGTTTTCTAACGCTCCCCTCCAATCAATCACCCACAAAGAGTCATTGTAACTTAACGTCACAAATGGTGCCATCCTTCTCTTATCTCCGTCTAGCATCTAAAAAACCCCACACACTTTAGGCTCATAAAACTTTTGTAAATTGGCTACCGTTGCCGACAAACGCTTTGCCCTATAATTACGTCGGCCTTAAAGACGTCCCCGACCTTTAACACAAAATGTAATGAATCAAAGCTTTCAAAGTTTTTATTTTCTCTAAAATATTAATTTTAATTTTTTTTGAAAGCGCTTCATTACACACCACTAATATTGATAGGTTTTTCCATTATTTTGATAACCACCTGTACGTTTTGATGGTTACAGAATTTTATTCTGGTGTTGAGATGTTAAATGAAGAACAAATGAACTACGAATGCATAAAGCATTTTTAAGACATCATATCAGTCAACTTTGTTTACAGAAAGCTTATCTACAGCATCTACATTCGAATCCTCCTAAACAGCGATACTTACCTTGTTAATCTTTGAGGAACAGCCACCCACATAGTACAGTGGTTAGTGTTCTGAATTGCCACGCAGTAGGCTTGAGTTCAAATCCCGAATAAAGCCTAGTCGTTTCCGCGTCGTCCTTCTCATAGGGAACAATGTTGGCTCACCTAAATGGTGCTTCTATAATAAAGTAGCCAGCAAAACTAAGCGGGTTTTCATGGGCTAATATCAGAGAAGTCCTTACTGTCAGAGACAAGTGCCTGCCGCATTGAAAAAAATCTTTGAGGAACATTTCTGGTTTCATTGAAGTAGAGTTTCCGTTGACGTACCCGTCGCAGCTTTGGTCTCAGGGAGAGTCGAAGCTCTTGAGAAATGGTAGATGTTGAAAAAACATCTGTGGATTTACAAGCTTTTACGAAATTACAGATTAGAACATAAACTCTAAGAAAAAGTTACTTAAGCAACCTAAAGTTGGGTGTATAGCATTGGTGTATCTTCCTTGTCGAGATGGCTACAAGCCATAGGTCTCCACGCGAGTGGGATACTCATAACCCGTGTGCATCAAGAATAGCGTATTTTCTTGCTTGCGGTTTCTCTGGGATTACTCCTCAAAGTGGATCAATGAGTTGTTACGGATTGAACAGAGTCTTACTTTAACTCTTAGTTCAATTTAAGTGGAAGGTCTCATGACGTTCATATTTTTAGGTGATTAACTGGAGCTCATTATTTTTTCTGTGTTTGCGATAATCAGTTGTAAATGTGTTCAAGTTTTTTCAGGACATCTTTATATTGGAATTCTAGGGGGGAGGGGAAAGGTCAGGGATAACGAGCTAAAAAGGAGTTCAATGAACAACTAAAGAAAAATTTCAAGAACACAATTTTCGTGCTTTGTCAATGACAATACATTATTTAAAAAAATTTCATGTTTTTTACAATAGCAAGCTATGCATCATATTAAAAAATAATGTGGGAAAATTATACAGCTCGTGAAGAGATGGCAGGAGAATTTGTAAAGATTAATGGAACATTTTCCGTTTAAAAATCGTTCTTCTCTCCCTTATAAAAAAGCTACCGCTTTTAGACTATCTTCTGCAAGCGAGGCATACTCACTGGAGCCCTTTATTTAACGCTAATTATTTATGCTAATTAATAAGACAATCAAGAAATTAAACCGTCGTGTTTTGAGACGAATAACTAACATTTTGGTTTCAGTGGTTTTATGATGCAGCCTCTATTTAACCTCCAGACTTCAGTTCTCTAATTCTTTGATTTTCTGCGATGGTGCCGTCACAGTAACGGAATATATAAGTATTTTTGAATTTTATGAAAAACATGGATTTTATATATTGTTAGTACTCGAGTGCTTACTTGGAGCAGGATGAAAAGTTTGTATTTCTCAGAAAAACTCGTCCGATGTTTAATGAAACATTCCATTTTTCGCAGTTAAATTTTGTTTTTCTGGAAAGTTAACGGGTTTTTGCATAAATTTTGCCTGAAGGAATTTGATGTCTTTTCAAAATTTCATTTATATTGGATTAGTCTAGGATAAGCTGCGAGGAAAAATTTCTCGACGTGGATTCTCTTCTTACACTGGAGAATTTTCTTCCGAAATTTGTTCCAAACTGGAATTTTTCGTATTTCTGTGTGTTAATATATTAAAATCTATATTGGTTTAAAAGATAGTTGTTTCGATGAACTTAAAATTGAAATAATTGAATTTTTTAAAACAGAATTAAATAATAAAAAAAGTATAGATATTCATGAAAATTTGTACTTTACTAGTGTAGTATATAATATTTGATTAAATTTATGAAATGCAAGTCGAAAATCAGGGAAAACAACTCCCGTATAAATCAATATGGGATTCACATAGCTAGCTCAATATGGGGCTGGACGCGTTAACAAATGTATCTGTCCTTATAGTTGTTAGACTTCATACCTTACCTAATAGAGATGATAAACAGATTCAAACTGAATGTAAAACAGAATGTCTGGAATATTTTCTATTAAGTGCAAGCTTCAACTTCTCGGAATTGCTCGGACTTGATATAAAGGGCGTCATACTTCTTGGATATGTGAAAATCAAATAATAACGTATTAAAATTAATACACAGCACGAAAATCATATAACTTACAGGAAACTTGTGAAAAACTCAAACAGAAACAAACAACTTCCTAAAATCCAGACTATAATATAAGGTTGTTGTTGTTGTTGTTGTGTTGCTGTTGTTGCTTATGCCACTTTACCGACAGCACATCAGATCAAGTCCCGAAAGCTATGGGCGATGAAGGTGCGTCTCCTGTTTTGACTGGCACCAGAAAGGTCGGAGTCCGACTTGGCCAAAGGACCAGTCCCATAATTTTGAACCGAGTCAAGTGACGAGATCAGAACACTTGACCCCGAACCTCCAGAGGTAATTTTGAGAACTTGGAGGACACTGCAGCCATTACAGATTTTACGTGCACCAGCCGCCATTAGTGTACACGGTAGTGGATTTGTCATCGACGAGCATCGAACCAGTGACTTTCAGATCACTAGCTCGCTGCCCTTGCCAACTGGGCCACTGCACCCACGTTGTTGTTGTTGTTGTTGCTGCTGCTAATTTAAGAAGTTGTGTGTTCCTTTTTGGCAAAACGTCATTCACCTTCCGATTCCAAACTATTTTTTTGCATTAAAAAGTAATACTGAGCAAAAAACTTAACCTTTTGAGGGGCGCCGTTTGAACAGTGCAAACGCCTAAATCTAGTATTTTTTTCACTTGCATTCAATGTGTTCAAGTTAAATAATCAGAAAATGGTTAGTACTGCCATCTGTTATCAATTTAAAGATGTAAAAACATTTTGCAACCTTTAATTGGAAAAATTTTCAAGATTCTTTAGGTTAAAAAAAATCGGGAAAAAATCTGCATCGTGCAAATGGGAGAAGTCGCCTCTGAAAGGGTTAAAAGCAAGATGAGAATCCAATAATATTAAGGGGTATGAAATCAAGGTGAGTTGGTGGTGTAATTGCGCTTTAAGGCTGCTATGTATTAACCCTATTGGATTCGCTGTCCTCAATGTTAACCTATGGAGAAAATGTATCTACTCTTTACAGCTACATAAATACTGATTATCCAATAAAAATTGATATTTTCAGGTAGCCTAAACTTTTCTACATCTTGCAACAGGATTCATTTTATAAATTTCGTCCACCAAAGAAATTTATGAGCGTTTAAAACACACTAGACCAGCTTTTTTTCCCGGATGATTTCAATTTTAAAATTTTAGTTACATTTAAAAAAGAAATCAAAAATTCCCCAAGGTGTAAAATTTCTTACTCTATTACGGAGTTCTTACTCTATTACGGAGTTTCTTACTGTATTACGTTTAAAATACACTGTACCAGACTTTTCCCCTCAAATAATTTAAAATTTAAAATATTACTTGCATTAAAAAAAACCCGAAAAATGTGTAATTTTTTTTCTCCATTACAAAGTACAATTAAAAAAAATCTTTTAATTCAAGTCTGTAATCTTTGTACACATTTAAACAATAGGTTAACATTGAGGTGATGGTGAGCGAATCCAATAGGATTAGTACACGGCAGCCTTAAGGTAACCTACATTATTTTAAGGTTCCTAGAAATATATTTTACAAAATTCGGTGTAAAAGGGTCGGGGGTTTAGGGGATGTAAACAGAGAAAGGTCAGACAGAAATAATTCCAATTTTGCATTAAATTTTCCTGCTTTTACTGATCTCTGGGCATTTCAATCAATAAGTTAATCTCTTCAGGATTTTTTTCCCATCTGTGATATCAGCAATTTAGTTTATAGAAAGAGATTTGAAAAACGTAATAGCTGAGTCAGACTGATCATTTATCAGTTATTTTGTTTGACGTAGGTTCCAAATATCAATAAAGATAATGTTTCTTTATTTTTAAATAAAAAAGATTGAACAGAAGAACCTATGTTCTTTCTCCCACTAAAAAGGGTGGGAATTGAAACACCTGCAATAAAAATCACGTTCAGTGTAACTGAAAAACAGCTACATCGATGTAATCTTTAAAAATAGAAACTCCGTTGATTTTGTTTACTCCTTCGTCCAAGTAAACATTCTAGAGATGGTTACTACACTTGGTTTCCTCCTATTTAGTATAGGCTGTAGTCTGGTAACATCTCAAGGTAAGGTTAAATTTGAACAATTTTATTTTAATCATCAAATATAAAAAGTACCCGGCACGTACACGACAATTAAACGCGGTGAATAAGTATGATTCCCACCAGACCTACTGAGTACTTGAAATGCATAGTAATGAGCATCTACAGGCGATATTTATCTGATTGTACTTCGAGCTAGTGATCTGTAGGAGTTTTTGTATTTTAAGATTATCAGCATTGCCTGACCATCTGTAGAAAAGTCACGATTCTACGATGATTTTCCTTGTTCCATCAGTCCAACTCGCTCAAATTTCGCGAAATACAAATAAATAAATAAATAAATAAAATAAATAAATAAAGATAAAGAGATATAAAAAATCTCGAAACAGCTATGATAACGGATAAAACCAAGTCACAACATGGGTGAGAATCGGGTGTTTTATTCACATACATCTCGTATATTCTCATTTTCTACCTGCTTCAATCGAAATACTGACATATATAAATATACTACTCCCGATCTTCCGGTGAATTTCTCGTGATAATAAGTACTGTAGTTTTTTAGTAAAACTACATCCTTAATTATCTAACGTATTTTGGTGTTGATTGTCCGATTGTCCGAACGGACTGCGGAGTGCGGGAGGGATGATTTTTCATCGATCATCCTTACCCCAGCACGCGTGTCTTTTCGCCGCAGATGTCAGGAATACGTGGTTCGTTCATTTCCCTTCCGACTACTACGAAACGTGAAGAATATTCGAAAAAATATATCCAATTGGATAAAACGCTGTCGAACTCTGGGTGATCGATCGTCCCCCTGAGCTATCGTTAGCTCTAGGCTTCATTACGCCGAAAACCGTAAGAAAATTCTGAAATAACTTGCGATCTACCGAGTATAAATAAAAAAAAATACATGCTGATTAGTTGAAATTCTTGGTATTAAACCTATATAAATGATAGCTGTTTGAATAAAACTCTAGGGTTTCAGTTTTTTGAATTTTTAATCGATAATCCTCCATCTGCCATTTGTCTATCTGTAGGCCGATGCAGGTATCAGGGATATAACAGCAATTTCTCCTTTTTCTTTCTTCCGATAAGCGGAAAACTTGCAGAATCCATAAAAGAAAACAGAAAGGAGACATAAAAAGGAGACATAAAAAAAAGAGACATAAAAACAGGTAATACCCATTTAGTTTACAGGCTAGATTCACGCATAAGTCTCATTCGTCTTTTCATGACGAATTTCGTGTATTGTGAATATTGTACTTATGTTCGTAAATAATTTGAAATTATACAGTTATTGTATAATTGAAGTATTGAATTTATAGTGAATTTACTGAAATTTATTGTAATATTATTATTTTGTCACTTTGTTGTGAATTATTGTATTTTGAATTTATTGTAATGTTACCTTTTGGAAATAAAGGTTCATTCGGTGGACAGTGGAAAGTAGTATGGTAGCTGCTCGTTTGGAAAACAATTCCCGGGAGAGCTTAGGTCTAAATTTTGTTAGTTTGTCGCTTTTTAGCTGGGGGCTGGATTGCTGTTGTGGCGGCCGGTCTTCAGTTTGCAATTGCCGACTACCTTCGGGTTTGGGGCTGCGTAATTTAGTGAATTTCGCGACGAAACCTGTTCTTACATATAAACAGGAGTGATTACTCGCAATCTACAGAGTGGGAATTTGAGTGATACTCGCTGATTTACTGAAATGCATCACAGTTAATACATTTGTGTATTTCGATAATCCGATTGCAATGCTAAGGAGATAGAAAAGAACATGGGAATTTTTCATCGACCTTGCACCATACACATACGCGTGACCGTCGGTTACATATCGGCATATAAGACGATTTTTTCCGCTTCTTCCATCCGAGTTTAAGAGTTTTTAGTAAACATAGTAAAAAACAAATCCAAGTAGAAAAAGTATCCGATCGATTTTCAGACGAGCGATCAGATAACGCACGGGTGATCTAGACCGTGTTTTACATATAACCCATTTACAGCCAGTGGATGGATGCCGAAAAATGTGCATAGATATTTACGGCGATTACTTTGTTATACTGGACAAATGCCAAAATCGCTAATTGTTTTGTGAGACTGTGTGTATGAGGGGAAGGGGAGGGAAGGAGTAGGAGCTAGTGGGTGGATTTTCTTACAGATCGTACTTCTTCCACCAAC
>OU015496.1:119329844-119407344 GCA_907164885.2 Dolomedes plantarius | reverse complement strand
CTGCTTCTTTTTACAGTTACTGCCAAATACCGGTCTTCATTCGGTGTTGTAACTCGAGGGTGACCTGTACTGTAACGTCTGCTGACATTTCCATCATCTTGGAATCGTTGCCAAAGCCTAGAGATGACACTTTGGGCAATTCCAAGTTCCTCGGATACTTCCATCTGAGTACGCCCACATTCCAAGCGGCCGATAATTCTACCATGTAAAAAATCATCCACATGCGTCCTCTGTGTCATAACTATTCGGTTATGGCACTGAGCGGCTTACAGAACGCTTGTGAACAATTTTACTTCTTTGCCACCATTCCTTATATACTCCTGTCTTACACTCTCGTCATTGTGACGTAATATCGGTGTCATCTGGTGGCTTCCTATAATTTGCATCTTATTCTTGAAGATGTGTGTGATAATTATACAGGTGAAATTTTTACTTTAGAGTTCGATTTCCGTGTGATTCTGAATTATCCTTAATTTATGGACATGAGTGTATATTCTACGAAAGAAAAAAGCAATCGATTAAAGAAGTCACAGCCGAGAAACTTATGATATTATACTTAATTATTTTTCCTATGTAAATCATTAAATGTTTTTCCAGACAAAAAAATCAACTGATTTGCATAAAATAATTTTTTAAAACTCCAAATGCGTGGTTGGGAACTGAGATTATTTTCAATAAAAGAAAAAAAAATCTTGAATCTAAATAGAGATTTATCTTGCTTTATTTCTTAATTTTACTTTTTTCCCAGTCAGGTTGACGCTCCAAGGGGCCTTCGACCAGTATAAAAAATCAACCTGCATTCGATTCGTTCCCAGGACTAACGAAAAGGACTACATCAGGCTATTCCCAGGTGAAGGGTAAGACTATTTTTCCTAACATACACATGCACACAACTATACCCACATTATAGAAAGTTTTCTGCATGGTGTATTACATTGTTCTAAAGTGAATTTATAAGGTATTGTGATCGTAAAAAAGGAGTAAAAAACTTAATCTGTTCTTTCTTTTCTTGTCTTCCAAATGAAGTAAGCATAACAAAATTTTCCAATATCGGATTTTTGCTTTCAAAACTGTTGTGTAAGTAGATATTCAAGAATACCATTTTTAATAGCTAAAATCTGTAGGGTTTTGGTTAAAATCTGTCTTATATACTAATTCCCATCGTCCTGAACAGAAAATAAAAAAATACAAAATTAGTAAAAAGGGAAATGAGAAACAATAGAGTAACCTTTCAGCTAAATGTCTGTCGCGCCTGTTCGCCAATCTTTGGCCCACCCAGCGTAACCAAACTATTATTTAATTTTCATTCATACGCTTCAGATTAAAAAGATCTTGATTATGCGTCTTAGAATATCCAAGATTATCTCTTTTCCGAATTATTATTATTATTATTATTATTATTATTATTATTATTATTATTATTATTTATTTTTTTTAAATTTAAATTTAAATTTATTTATATTTTTAAGAGCTCGTTCAAAGAAAATTTCTCATAGGTGGTTGTCTCTACTTCCTCTTCTCTCCCACCTTTCTGTATGGAGATTCTCGTTTTAAAGCGAATCTCTGTTTACCATAGCAAAGTGCCCAACTACTTAGTAAAGTGTCTTACCTTAGTACTATAATATTCATGATCCAAACCTCTCCCCATCTTGTCTCTTGTAGCAGTGTTAGTTGTAAAATTGGGGTTTATTAGACTATATTAATTATCTTTATTATGATATGTTCCGTATCATCTGTCGGGGCTTGTCTGTCATGTGCATTCATACTGTGACATTCTCAGTAGGGCGCAGTGGCCCAGTTGGAAAGGGCAGCAGGATAGTGATCTGAAAGTCACTAGGTTCGATGCCCATCACTGACAAATCCACTGCCGTGTACAATAATGGCGGCTGGTGCACGTAAAATCTGTCATGGCTGCAATGTCCTCCATGTTCTCAAAATTACCTCTGGAGGTGCGGGGTCAAGTGTTCTGGTCTCGTCACTTGACTCGGTTCAAAATTTCGGGACTGGTCCTTTGGCCAAGTCGGACTCCGACCCTTGTGGTGTCAGTCAAAACAGGAGCCGCACCTTCATCGCTCATAGCCTTCGGGACTTGATCTGATGTTGCTGTCGGTCAAGTGGCATAAGCAACAACAACAACAACAGCAACACATTCTCAGTGAACTGAAGACGTGAGAAGCATTTCAAACGTACAGCCTTTACAATGTACACAAAACTTGTTTACACAATTATACATAAACTTCCAAGACCACCATTCGGTCTTAACCCGAAATAGCCCAAAATTACAACCGGAAAGAGTCTCTGTCCATGGTGTCTGCGTGGTGTTCGCACAGGCTCTATCAACCTGTCTCCTCTCTCTTTCCGAGGGTTATATCGCCTCTCTCCATACCCACTCTTGAACTCCTCGTGGGGTTTTGTTGTTGGAGCGCAACTATGTCCAAGGGGGTCACAGTCCACCCCTTCTAAGTAATAGTTTCCAAGAGAGATGGGGAATCTGGTGACGTTGCGATATCAAATCAAGGCACCATTTGATAAACTAGAGGCAGAGGGCCATTTTTATTTGATTTATGGTCACTTACTGTTTTAACATTTGTGAGTTCGTTAAATTGCATCAATTGTTCAAGTTGTTTGTGTTTTGTATCTTCCCCCCCCCCCCCTCCCTATAACTTTTTCAAATTCAAATTTCTGCTTAAGGAGGCACAAGACCTTGAAGCTCGACGAAATGACTATAAAAATGGTCTGATTCTAACCACAAAATCTCAAATAATATTAGAAAAGAATTTCTTTCTTTATACATATAAAGTACATATCTTTAAATATGTCATATATAAAAATGGAAATTATCAATCCATAAATAGTTTTCAAATTAGCAGTTTAGAATTTTATATGATTAATTGGTGATTTAAAATAATAAAGTGCTTTGCGCATCATAAAATTGGGATATATGCTTACAGAAAATAATTAATGGACAGGATACACTTGTAATATATTTACCTGTAATGTAAAACCAAATAAATTATAGTAAATATTATTTAAATTAAAAATACATTAAAAAATAAATCATTTTATCTAAAGTTAGTTCTCGTAGTTACAGTTAGTAGAAGAATACTGTTTTAACATTTGTGAGTTCGTTAAATTGTATCAATTGTTCAAGTTGTTTGTGTTTTGTATCTTCCCCCCCCCCCTCCCTATAACTTTTTCAAATTCAAATTTCTGCTTAAGGAGGCACAAGACCTTGAAGCTCGACGAAATGACTATAAAAATGGTCTGATTCTAACCACAAAATCTCAAATAATATTAGAAAAGAATTTCTTTCTTTATACATATAAAGTACATATCTTTAAATATGTCATATATAAAAATGGAAATTATCAATCCATAAATAGTTTTCAAATTAGCAGTTTAGAATTTTATATGATTAATTGGTGATTTAAAATAATAAAGTGCTTTGCGCATCATAAAATTGGGATATATGCTTACAGAAAATAATTAATGGACAGCATACACTTGTAATATATTTACCTGTAATGTAAAACCAAATAAATTATAGTAAATATTATTTAAATTAAAAATTGAGCATAAAATTGGAAAAATTAAAAAAATATCGCAATTATTTGCATAATTTTCCCACATAAAAAAATCATTCCAGAATGGCACATTTTTCTGGTTTTGAAATGCAAAGTACCATGAAATATACATATGAGTGTACTTTTATCAGTTTTCTATTGATAGTTTAATACAGGGGTGGGCATTAAGTCGATCGCGATCGACTGGTGGACCGCCAAGACATTTTGGGGTGACCGCCTTTACTAAGATCTAAGACGCGCATACTAAAAGAAACATATTTATGGAGACTAAGTATGCAGACTAATTCTTCTACTAACTGTAACTACGAGAACTAACTTTAGATAAAATGATTTATTTTTTAATGTATTTTGAATTGTTTGATAATAAATGAATCATTTGATATTATTATATTTGTGGCTATTATTTTTATGTTTGTATCTTGCTTTTTGCTTTAAATGCGGTTTTAAAAGAGTAAGTTATTTTTATTGTAGTTATGTAGGTAAGTACATATTCCGTATTTATTATTAAGTTATAATAAATATTGTAGACCTTTTTTTTAGCTCACCACACCTACGCCACTGGGTGGACCGCAACACCTTGAAAAAATTAGAAGTAGCCCGTACCCTGGATAAGTCTGCCCACCCCTGGTTTAAAACCCCTGGCACACAAACTAAAATTAGCAGTTAATCATATAAAATTCTAAACTGCTAATTTGAAAATTATTTAAAGATTTATAATTTCCATTTTATATGTGACATATTTAAAGCTATGTACTTTATATGTATAAAGAAAGAAAATTTCTTTTTCTAATATTATCTAAGATTTTGTGGTTAGAATTAAAGTCATATTTATAGTCATTTCGTCGAGCTTCAAGATCCTGTGCCCCTTAAATTACATTATCTTTCACTTATGCAAGGACTTCGTTTACCATCAGCCTTTAAACACACCTGTTATCTTAATTTACTGCGATACAGAAAATAATTTCGAATTTAGAAGGTATAAAGAAGCTCCCCACGTGTTTTTGATGTGCTTCTGAAACTGAAGGGAACCAATGGTCACCCTTCCTTATTCATGGCATGATTTCAGAGTAAGTGAAATCAAGCATCGAAGTTTGTTGAGAGAAAGTGAGGATAACGTGCCATGCATTTCATAATTTTCACAGGATGAAATAATATACCAGCGATATATCCTCTTTAAGAATGACCTCCACGGTTTTTTCGTGGCAGATTATTTTTTAGTTTTATCCACATGAATAAATATTCCTCTTGTGAATTAAAATATGTAAGCGTTGAATTGAAATAGTAGAGAAATCTTATCCCCCTTTTTCGTGTAAACAACAGGTGCTACTCCCACGTGGGTCGAACCGGTGGTCAGCAACCTGTATCCCTCGGTCAAGGTTGCGGATGGATGGGAACTATTGTCCACGAGCTGGGACATGCCATTGGATTTTATCACGAACAGAACAGGTCAGATAGAGATGACTGGATAATAATTTTTTGGGAGAACGTGAAGGAAGGTAAGAATTTAATAAAAAGGATTATTTATTAACGAATGATGTATACTTGTAGTTAAAGTGGAGCTTAAAAAAATAAGGTTTGTTAAACAATGAAGATAAAGGCTTCTATGATTAATCAAGAATGATAGATCAGAGCTTTTTTTTCAGAAGAAGAAGGATTCTTGAATTGCGAACCAACAGTAGATTATTAGGTTCTCAGACTCCTGGATAAGTATTTTACTGTACATTATATATCAGTTTTAGGTAGAATAATTCATATATCATCTAAATAGTAACTCATGATTATAATTCTTCATTAAGTGATATATATATATATATATATATATATATATATATATATATATATATATATATATATATATATATATATATATATATATATATTCCAATGCGGAGGCACTTGTCGGATAGACATTCGCCTTTATTCACCGCAGTTTTTGCTGGCCTTTTTATTGTGGGAGCACCATATAGGCAGACCAGAAATACCCCGTATGAAGGGACGACACAAACGGAGGTATTTCAGTGGCGCGATGCCAGGATTAGATCTGAGCACCCTCAATACCAAAAACCAGCGCGCTGTACCACAAGGCCAACTCAGGTCTCATTAAGTGATATTCATCTATTAATAAGAAATAGTTGTAGCTTCCAGTATTGAAGAAACTAGATCAAATAGGAAACTCCATAAACAAGACGACATTTAGGTCTTGCTTCACTTTATATTTGTGATCTCAATTTTTATCTCCAGTATGAAATTTCAGCTTCGAAAGACTTCCTCAGCTTCAGAGAAAGGGACATGAAGTTACTTATGGATTTTAATAAAGAGATGATATGGCATAAAACCAGGCGTACTCAAATTGCGGCCCACTAATCTTTTATCTGCTGCCCGAAACACTCACTCATTATTAGGCTCGTGCTTTTGTAATCATAATTTTGGAAATTAGAGCACTGAAAAATACAAAACTGTGCAAAAATGTGCCACCTGCTGCTCACGTTGTTAGCATTAACGTATCTTTGTGAATCATACAATTCCAAAATGAAACACGTGAAGAACGTATATAGAAATCGGCTTACTGATTCTTACCGATTCTTACCTTGATGACGAATTTAGAGTAGCACGTAGCAAGTATCAATCTGATTTGTCTAAAATAGTCAAAACTTTTTCTCAACATAAAAAAATCACACTCATTTTTACATAACCACTTGAATCCATTTAGGTTTTGAGTTTTAGTTTTTACATCATTATATTGGGAGGTATAGTGTACTATGTTGCGGCCCGCGTAACGTAACAAATATATGCATGTGGTCAGAGACATAAAAAGGTTGAGTATGGCTGCATTAGACCACCAGGAATCATCGAAAACAACTAATTTGATGACCAATATCTTCGGACGTAAACAAGTACTTTGATTTTGTAGCACTTTCTTGATTTTTCTAGTACAATAACTTAAAGGGAAAAATAGATAATAGATACAAATTTTCTATAATAAAACAAGAAGTAGAAGGATTTTAGGTATAAATTATTAGAATTTTTTTTATTACTAATCAACATAACAGCATAGTCTCATGTTTTACCAAACATAAGTTTCTATACAAGTATGAAACTGTAAAGCATATCTTCAAGGTGTATAACTGCAAGGTGTGAAGAATGAAGGGCACTGAGTAAAAAGTTACTGTTTGTATACGGAATTAATTGATTTAAATCATCAAATAAACCAGAACCCACCTACCAGAAACACACCTCTTTTATCATAGATATAAATACGAAAACCCTATCATGACGTTAAGACATACGTCATGCATTTTATTTTCAGCACTCAACCTCCACTTTCCATACCTTACCGAAACTATATATTTCACGCATTGCTTTGGTGTGCTTTGAAATTCTCTTTATGCATTCCCCGAAAAGGAACTATAAAATGTCAGCTATTTTTCTCCTAATGCTTGTTGGAAAGCATCTCGGACAATAATAGCATTAGTTCAAAATAAGGCTATCGATCTTTCAGGAATGGGTAGCAAACAACCAAAGAAAAGTAGTGAAGATAAGATTCCTGATTCTGGATAATGGAACTTTTTTTAGTTCTAAAAAATTCTACATTAATTTATATCTTTAAACTAATGTTAGTATCTGAGCACTGTTATTTGGTTCATATTCTCCACTACACAATAGCTTTTCAGATTATATATTAGAATCGAGGCGAAAATGATCAAAGGCTTCACGGTGAAAGTGGCTTTATAAAAACTTACAAAGAAAACTAGGCAATAGAGCTTAACATCCTCAGATTTTCAAAACGTAATGTACCTTTACATAATCTACCTTTTAATCAAAAATATTCTCTTTCAACTTTTCCTTCGTTAATTCTTTCAAAACCCTCTGTTCAACGGTTTTTTTAGGTATGGAGGACCAATTCTTCTAGTTGAAACCGGACCAAAATCAACTTCTGACGCCATTTGATTACAATTCCCTCATGTTATACGGTTCCTATACCTTTTCCAAGGATCGCAAGAAGTTAAAGACCATGGTTGGCAAGAACAACGAGTTCCTTCAGGAGGTGATTGCCAAGTACCAACTTAGCAAAAGCGACATCCAAAGGATCAATACCCTGTATAACTGCAACATGTGAAGAATAAAGGGCATTGAGTAAAAAAAGTTAATGTTTGTATACGGAATTAATTGATTTAAATCATTAAATAAAACTACACGAGAATGGAGTTATATGGACACCAAAAGCAATGCATAAACTTTGCTGTACATTTCTCAAACATAGAGGTTAAAATGCAGTTTAATTACCCCGCGAAATACACAAGTGTTTGGAATAGATAAAATGATTCGATAAACCACCGCTGATTTATCAATTCAATGTTTTGATTGATAGAGAGAAGATTTTACGATAGTGAAAATTCTAAAATACTTTTATCAAATTTTAACCATTCTACCAACTAGGTAATGTTTACAGATGAAAATGTTTAAGCATATACAAAGTAGTATTTAATGTCCTATTACTATGCTATTAATATGCTCATACGCTATTTCCTTTAAAGTTACGATGATAATTTATGCATGTTTACGTGTATTTAGTTATATCCTCAGACTCTTGTGTATCTACCTTGAAGTTTCTTAGATTCTTATAAAAGGAAGCGGATTCTTTCTCGGCATGCAATGGTCATAGAATATTTTCAGTTATTTTTAAAAAAACAATCATTAATTAGCTAAACTAAAATATATAATTTACTTTAAATGGTAAATTTTTTTTCCCACTGCGGCAGATACTTTGTCCATAGGGCATTAACCCATCCACACCACAAATTCGTTATCTAATTTATCATGGGAGGTGGGGGGCACTGTACAGGCTAGCCAACCCTACTCCATGGGATTACAACTGAGGCTCTCTCTTATAATAAAAATAAATGCAAAAAAATATATATATATATATATACATATATATATATATATAGAGAGAGAGAGAGAGAGGAGAAGATGGGATTATGGACCCCCCTTTTGTTTTTGGCTCATTGTGGTCATTCCAAAGACTTATTTTCATATTTTGGGGCTCTAACCTCTTCTATAACTCATCATCTAAACATTCTTAAGTGGATTTGCCATTAAACCAAATTTTCAGATGTATACAATCACATAAGTGAAAAAAGTCAAATCTTGCAGATAACCCAAAGTGTAGGGTAATATGAACCAACACCTTTTTTACCAAAAAATAATCATTCATCTATTTATTAAATAGCTAGAAACAAAAAAGAGAAAAGTTTTCAAATGAAAAAGTGAAAGAAAGCTAGTATATTATCAAACAGCTGGATCATCAAATATTATCTATATAAAAAAAAACTTCAATTTTGGCAACAAAAGTCGCAAATATGCAACTCAGCTTCGGCTCCGGTGCACACAGAATGAGTCCAGTGTAGACTCATCCCACAACTATTCCAAAGTTCTCCTCATGGTCATCTTTGAATGCACCTTCACAGAAGTTGCACGATGCTTATCGCTGGTCTGGGCCATCTTTGTAAACATATGGGCTTGTATCCACCCAGAGGGATGAGTTCTTCCATCAATTGCTCTGGATAGGGCTCCATTCATAAGCTGATCCGTTAAAATTTTACGAGGAAATATCATCATTGGTGGTAAACATGTTCCCCCAGCACTCCTGCAGAAAACAACAGTTACCAGAGAACCACGTTCAACTGTAGTCAGAGCTCCCACCTGACGTTTTCTCTTCAACCCTATGACTTGGGAAACTTTTGACTGAACCACACTTAAACCGGTCTCATCTACATTGAAGATTCTGGAAATGATTCCCAGAACACAAGCCTTCCAGCAAATAAAAATAACCCAGCCACCTGCTCACGTGTGAATCCTTCTGCATGTGCATATGACGTCCCTGTAGGTTTTCTGATCGAAATTTGTCTGACGAGTGAAGAATCGGTTTATCCAGTCTCTCCTTGCTGCTTCGTTTATGAAAGTGTGGGAGATATTATTGCGTTCAGCCAATTGGAACGCCTATTTCCTCACATCTTGTCAAGTGAGACCATGAAATACTGACTCCATCTCTAGCAAATAGGCTCTAGCATAAACTCTTTTTCAGTGAAATCTGGTAAAACAGGCTTCCTCCCTAGTTTTTGTGCCAGGTGATGGCTGAATGGTTAGGGCACTGGTATTTGGTTCAGATCCTGTGGATTCGAGTCCCACTGATGGCATGGATGTTTGTGGCCGTCCGGGATCGGCTTTAAACTGTAGGTACCGGTCTAATTAGCCCTTGTATAACAAAAGTTAACAGTAGCGCTCCAAACCAAAACCAAACCCTAGTTTTTGTATAACCAAATCTGCTGCTGGCTTATCCACTTGTGAAGCCAATAATCTCAAAGTTATTCTTGATACATCAAACACTCTGGCAGCCTCCTTTAGTCCCATTTCTCCGCATCTTAGCTTCTGGATAGCCTCAACCATCTTCACCCTATCCCAACTTCTTCTACGCACTACAGCGTCCTTGCTAGCGGGAAATTTCTTCTCAACTTGCATTCTTAGCTTCTAGAATAACCGAAAAGGATCACAAAACATGAAAATAAAATGTATCACAATGAAATCATCTGTGGAATCGCATTTTCTCACGGAAACATTATTATTACATTATCGAAACAGGTTGTTGGTAATATGGACCCGGGTCCATAATACCAGCACCCATGGGGTCCATATTTCAAACAACGCCATCATGGAAACAAACTCGTTTTTCACATTATGAGTTACAACGAATTTAATTTCGAACTAGCTCAAAATAAACTTCATGTCGTGTAGAATAAGGCACAGGAATCAGTTTTAACAAAACATAGTAGTAGATATGTAAAATATTCACTTTAACTTTCATAAGAAAAAGTTTGAAAACTCGAAAAACAAACAATTGGACACAGGACGTCATTCACGAGTGAAATGGGGTCAGTGTCCTTGACTATCCATTGCAGCCACCTAGGGGCTCTAGATCACAGCTATAGTTAGCGGCTGTACCTGCGCATAGGGCAGATATTAAGGGGGTCCATAATAAATGCAGGGTCCATAATCCAACCTTCTCCCCCCCCCCTCTCTCTCTCTATATATATATATATATATATCTATATATTTAAGTTGCTAAGCCGACTTTTTGGGCAGTCCGTAAGAGAAAACTACTGCATCAATTTACTTCATTTTCGTCTTAAACGAAAGATTGAAATCTGTAGATTTGTCAAATTTGGTTTTTGTGACAGCAATTTCTATTAATTAGCGATAATTTACAATTAAAATTTGATTTCTGCGCATGCTCAGTGGCATGTTTCAATCTGGTTTTAGAAACTCTCTGTTTCTGCGCATGCTCAGTGACATGTTTCAATGCGGAGGAGTCTCTCTAAATCTCTCTCTGCCATTTTTATTTTAATGTTAATTATGTTTGTGAAATATAAGATTAAACCTGATGGAAATTGTCTATTTCGCGCTGTTTAATTAGCGATAATTTACAATTAAAAATTTGCTTTCTGCGCATGCTCAGTGACATTTTTAAATCTGGCTTTCGATACTCACTAAGCACGAGGCCGCTTAAGCATTAATTTGTTACTGCGCATTATTATTATTTTCAACATTTGGCAATGATGTGTTGAGTATAATTTGCGTATTAATACATTTATCACTATCTATCCGTTATGTTTTGACGGGTACCAACTAGTATATATATATATATATATATATATATGTGTGTGTGTGTGTGTGTGTGTGTGTGTGTGTGTGTGCGTGTGTGTGTGAGTGCGTGCGTGCATGTGTTTTTATTCGTTCGATTAATCGATTATTCGATTATTATTTTTTTACTCCGTGTTAATGATTGGATAACTGTGAACCATACAACAAATTGGATGCAAAGGAAAAGCATTAGTATTTTTAAACTTGAAAATGAAAAAGAAGCTTGTAATTTCAAAATAGTATTGTATCGGATAGTGAGGATGACTTCACTACAATTGCACTGAGACTGTAGAGTTTAGATGAATGTATTTGGGAACTGATTTGGAGGATAAACATTTTTGAAAAACGTACCATGAGACTTAAAGATGTTCCATAGCTCTGAAAACGTTTTAAAAAATTCATGCAAAGTGCTTTTGGCATGTTACCATAAAGATTGCATTGTGTTTTAAAGCGTTTTTAATTCAAAACAGATTATATGATTTTCTCCATCAAACAATTCTATTTAAAAAAAAAAAGAGTTGGATATGTTTTGCTTCTCTGAATGTATATTCTGCTCAAGTCGTAGTAAACTCTAATGGTTCAAAAAAATAAATGTATAAAAAGGTCTGGAGGACATACATTGACAGGTGTAAACTGAAAAGTATCCTTAGCAAGAAAATATAGATATTACACTATCGATGATCTCTTTTAAAGACTCCTCAAAACTATAAAATGTTAAATGCTTGATTTGCCCGATGTTTAAGCTACTAGTAATTTCGATAAAAAATAAAAATGGATAAGTATAGGTAAATCTTGTAAATGAAACCCGAGCAAATTGAACAGCTACAAAAGAGCAATTTATATGGAGTTTAAAGTTTCTTGGTAGTCACACTTCATAGATGAGAGACAAGCTGACACATAACTGTGAAAAATTCTCCACAATTGTAGAATTGAGTTCAAGAATTTCCACAAAGAGTTGTACCCATTTGTTACGGCGGAAATTACACATACATTTTAACAGGTTTAAAAGGCTTAAATAATATTTTCACCTTAAATTATTCTGATAAAATGCTTAAATTATAATGCAAATATTTTAATTTTTAGAGGCAAAACTTTAAACATTATAACACACTGAAATTTATCTCCTAATGGGAACAATATTAAGGGGGGGGGGAGATTCTGAACAACTAGCCACCGAAATGATTGACTCAGTTACATCAACCCACACCTACTATATATATATATATATGTAATGATTACGGTGGCGATGCACTTCAGGCCGTTGAACTCGTGATATTTTCGGGTGTTAGTCGTGACGGAGCACAAGGCTATAGAAGTGGTCGTCGAGTGTAGGCAGGCCACATCCAGAACGGCGAGGAGTCAGCCACATTTTCAATATGATTTTATTTGGAAACTTCACGGTGTCGAAAAACACTATATACAACTGGGATGAAGACATTTGGATGAGTTTGAAGCTTTCACAATAGAATGAGGCCATATTAAGTCCAGAACTTGTTGGATCATCCCAAGACAAAGGGGACACAGCGCGTTAAAATTACATCTTGGCAGTACCGTGGCAGAACACAAAGGGCTACGGAATTATTGAGAAAAGCGCGAGTTTTTCAGGCGGGCTGAACTTTAATTGGTTAAAAACTGACACGTGATTAAGTCGCGTCATATGAGGTGATGGTCTCGCGATGCCCGTTATATAATGCTTATATAAGCTTTGGCCACACGTGCCTTAGGGGAAAAACTAATAAATTATTTCGGTTTCCATGTAGGTCGCGATTCAAAGGTTAAGGGGACGGTATTCTGTTGCGTTATGATAAAGAATTTGGAAAGGGCGTGTTAAAAAGTAAAAAGGGTTTTAAATTTATTTCAATTTCCCCCCCTCCGGAAAAGACTTGCGTGAGGGGCCGGCTCCCTCAGCAAGACCCTCCATCAGGCGAGAACCGCGTAGACAAAAAATAATTTTGATAAAAATTTTGAATAGTAATTCGGAATAAAATTTTGACTCGGGGTTGACAAATTTAAATTTTGGTTACTATCACCTTTGTGTGTCTGCCCAGATCATGAAACATATAAATAGCATAAACTAGTACTAAACAAAAATTTAAAAAAATATCAATGCACTTAAATCACAGTTTGGAATGAGTATGGCACTTTTCAAAATCGTTACAACACAAAAATATAGGAACATTAAATGTTGATATGATTAATATACTGTAATACTTTCAACCTTCGTATAGTCCTTTCTATACCATTGGCAAGTGAAGGTTTATCATTAGAACATATTAAATAAGTAATAATTCACAAAATAAATGAGATTTAAAATACACAACTGTTTTCTTATGCTGATCATGATAACACTACAATATTCAATAAAATTTTAATATGACATGGAATGTAAAAATGCAAAAATTTCTTACTAATAACACAATATATCACATTTGGTTGTTTTTGTAAAGGTGTTAGTGTTTGTGAGTGTGTATCCCTCAACTGCCTTAGGTTCAAATTCTTTCATGACTCTACTACTAAGGAGTGAGGGGGTGTGTTGTTGTATTAGGAGCATATTAGTAATTTTTAGTCTGTCCAAATATGGGTTTAGGCTTCATGATGCATTTTAAAAAGGTCAGGTGAATGATAATATCTTAGTTTAGAAGCATGTACAATTTCAGTTGCTCGACCAGCTTGGTAATTGGGTTTATCTATTTCATAATTTACGTCTGAATATTGTCTAAGGATTGTGAAAGGGCCAGAAAAAGGTTGACTTAATTTACGTGTATTTGGATAGTTGAATTCCTCATAAATTACTTGATCACCAGGTTTAAATTTTGATGCCAAAAAACGAGCGTCATATCTAATTTTATTTTTGTTATGGTAATTAATAGTTCTTTCTTTTGCCAAAAGACGAGCCTGATCCACAGGAGGATAATAATTATTGTGATCAATTGGTGGCGGGTAAGGCAGGGTGCCAAAAAGCAAATAGGCAGGGGAGATTTTGGTCACAGAGTGGGGCGTATTATTGTATTCATTAACAACTTGTTCTAATAATTTGGTCCAGGGTACTTTAGTGGAAGAAGTATTAACTTTACACTTTAAACGAGTTACAATAGACTGGTTTACACGCTCAACCTTGCCATTCGTCTGTGGATGGTGGGCCGAAGTCAAAAGTTGTTTCACGCCATTATGCTCCAAAAACCGTCTAAATTTGGAAGAAGTAAAAGCAGCATTACGATCTGTTAATAATTTTTCAGGGACATGTACTTGGAAAAGTTGTTTCAGACAGTTTGCATAAGTTTCTGTAGTAACGCTTTTAGAGGGGAAAGCCCAAATGTATCTAGTGGCATGGTCAATAATTATATGAAGGTATTTTTTTGTAGAGTTATAATAATTAAATCCACCAACAGTATCTAATGATAGGCACTCAAAAGGTTTCTCAGTAGGGGGAACTTCCTGCATTAATCCATAACGTTTCTGTCTGGGTTTCTTGTTAAGTTGACAGGTGTGACAATGTTTAACATAGTTAGAAATATCATTAGTTATAAATGGCCAATAATACTGAGGAGAAATTAAGTTAATCATTTTTTGAATTCCAGGGTGTCCAAATTCTTCATGAGTTTTTTGTAAAACTTTTAACCTTAATGACATAGGAACAACAATTTTGTTAATACCATTCTTCTTATACACTATTACATCATTGATTTCTGAAAATTTATTATGTGAAACATTATCCATCTTTTGATAATGCTTAATTTCATTTAAGTCCAATAAGTGCACATGGTGTTGGAGATGCTGAGACACGGGGTGCCTGGATAACATGTCAGCTTCATAATTGGTTGAACCCTTTTGATATTTTACTTCATACTCGAACATGCTCAACTTTAACGACCATCTGAATAATCTACCCCTTGGGTTTTTCACATTCTTCAGCCAAACTAGGGCAGCATGATCAGTATGAACAGTGAATTTGGTCCCGTGTAAATAGTGATAAAATTTGTCAAAACTATCCACAATAGCCAAACATTCCAATTCCGTGATGGGATAATTTTTTTCATAATCTCTTAAAGTTCTAGAAAAATACGCGACAGGGTGTAAGTTATTACAAGCATCCGACTGTTTCAGCACAGCTCCAATAGCATATTGAGAAGCATCTACAAACAAATGACACTCTAAATTTGGATTATACAACTGTAAAATTGGTTTTGACACAAGAAAATTTTTTAACTTTTCAAATGATTCTTGACAGTTATGATCCCAAACCCACTTTATGTCCTTCTTTAATAGTCTATTTAATGGCAATCTTATTTGTGCATATTTTGGAATGAACTTATGATAAACATTTACTGAACCCAAAAAACTTTGTAATTCTTTAATGTTGGAAGGGGGTTTCAATTTTTCAATACTTTCAATGTTTACATTATCTGGAGTAATTCTGCCATTCTCAATTTCATATCCTAGAAAGTTAATGTTACGTTGCATGAATTTACATTTAGATTGCTTAAGTTTAATAGATTCTTGCTGAAAAACTTCAAAAATTCGTTTTAAATGATTAATGTGTTCTGTTTCTGAGGATGAGTAAACTATGATATCATCAAAGTAATGGCACGCAAAATCAATTCTATGTTTGTCCAAAATTCGTCTAATTGTCCTATTAAATATAGCTGGGGCATTCTTTAGTCCAAAAGGGAGGCGTAACCATTCAAACAGGCCAAAACTGGTGGCAAAAGCAAATTTTTCAGTGTCTTTAGGGTGAACAGGTATATGCCAGTATCCTGAGGTCAAATCAAGGGTGGAAAAAATTTTGGCATTACTTAATTTATCTAGCAAACAATCAATTCTGGGGAGAGGTTCAGCATCTGTCTTAGTAATAGCATTTAATTTACGAAAATCAATACAGAGTCTAGTCTTTTTGCCTTCGTACCTCTTCAGGGCAAGCGTTATTGGTGCTGAGTACGCAGAGTAGCTTTCTTTTATTATTCCTGCTTCTAATAATTTCCCTACGTGTTTGCTGATTTCTAACTCTTCAATTTGGGAAGTACGTTATGGTCTTTGGCTAACAGGGAGTTCTGAGGTTAGCATGATTCTTTGAGGTTCTATTCTAATTGTACCAATGTCATACTTGTCTTTAGAAAAAATGTGGTTGAATTTCTGTAGTAGTGAATTTAGCATAGGATTCTCATTAATGATAGTCTGTGGTGTTTCATCCGATTCCACAGAGATCTTTGGAAACTCACTAAACTCAGTACTAATTTCATGATACATTTGTTTGGTTTGGTTGTCGAAGGTTTTGATTTCTCGGTTTACAGAATTATTTATATTTATATTACAATTGTGTTGGGGATAAGTCATTGGAGGAAACTTGGTCTGACTTGATTCGGGTTCACTAACTTTGTTAATGTGAAGCGAGATTCTGCACTTAGGTAAATTCTGTTGCAATTTTATCCTCTTTTGCAGTTGGCATACTTCACGTCTCTCACAGTCAATTGTTAATTTAAAAAGCCCACATTCGGGCAATCCTAGGATTAAATATGGTAAATTTGAGTCCAAAATATAAAATTCAGTTGTCTTGATCAGTTCTCCAATCTTCAATTCTATAGTGCACTTCTCTTCTAACTTTATGGTACCATCTGTTTGTCTAACATGAATTGGGAATTTAGTCTTAGTAGGTAAAAAACCACATTGGTTCACAAAATGTCGGGGAAGGAGCGAGATAGAGGATCCTGTGTCTAAAACGCATGAAATGGAATTCCTGGTTAAGTTTCTTGCCTTATTTTGAAAGTATCCGGATACAATTAATTGTCAATATTGCGGTTGGTGTTCTTCTGATTCAGGGGAGTCTCGTTCAGGAGTGTTTCTTGGGTTGTTTTGTCTAAACTGGCACGTTTGTGTCCAATGGAATGCATTTATTATACCCCGCCTCTCACAGATTCTGCAGGGAGTAGGTGGTAGTTGACTCGAATTATAATGGGTATAGTGGCCAGGGGGCCTAGGTCTCATATTCATATTTGGGTTGGCATAAAAGTTGGGTCGGAACTCCTAGGAGCATAATTGGGTCTCCAGGGCTGAAAAGGGGCTCTAAATCTGGTATTCTCTTGTTCTGGTCTATGCATGCGAAAAGGAACTGGTCTCTGAAACTCTGGTCTTTTATTTTTCTCACTGTCTTCCTCTCTCTGTACCTGGGTCAATTTGGTGGCAATCTGCAACCAATCCAAAAAGTTCTGGGGTGTATTTATTATTAGCAACTGACGCATGTTGATGGGCAACCCATCAGTAAGTCCCTCTAAAATTAATTTTGTATTAAGGCCCAAAGCCTTGCCAAGACGAACCTTTTTATGGAAATAGTCTGTAATCTGGTCTGTTGTTTTGAATTTTAAGTTAGAAAATTCACTGAAACTTGTCGAAGTGGGATCAAAAAATTCCTCACTCAGAGTATCTTTTAACTCTTTCCAGGTGTTAATGTCCAAACAGTGGTTGACAAAAGTGGTGAGGGCATTGCCTCTCAAAAACCTGCTCACATTTCGAAGTTTCCACTCATCAGTTTTTTCAGTTTCTACACATTGTTTTTCAAAATAATGGAACCACTGAGAGAGTCTCATCCCCGACTCGGGGTCAAAAGGGACAAAATTTGTATGGTTAGAATTAAAATCTGGTTCATTGCTATTCCCTCCATTTTCATTACTTTCGGTTTTCACCGCTGTTTT
The DNA here is from genome assembly GCA_907164885.2 of Dolomedes plantarius. NCBI lineage: Eukaryota > Metazoa > Arthropoda > Arachnida > Araneae > Dolomedidae > Dolomedes > Dolomedes plantarius. The sequence goes on along the minus strand of OU015496.1, from coordinate 119,389,379 downwards.
GGTTGTATCTTTTGATGTCATTTTTACTGCTTTAGGCTACTGTTTAACTCAAATCAACACAAAATCCAGAGTACGCTATCTTTAACACAGCAGAGAAAACGAAAACAAAAATATATCATGATGTAAAAAATAAATTATAACAATTTCAGTCTTTGCCGAAAATAATGATGACCAAGTAATGTACAGCTCCAGTAATGTTTATACTAATGCGCAGTTTGCGCCGATTTGTTTACAAAAGCGAGCTCTCATCAACGAAGCGGATTCAATTTACTTTATTTTATTTTTTCTTCTCTGTGATGATTTAAATTTGGTTGCGGTTAACAGATACTTATAGAATTTATACCCTTCATGAATTTAAGACTATATTATCAAATTTTTAATAATTACACTAAAAACACTCATAAGACATCAATATATAAATTTCAAAAATCTTTTTAAAACCTTAAATTCTAAATCAAACATATATTTCATAACTCATATAGAAATTATATTATATAAAAATATTCATATCAATGGAAAAATATTATATTTGTCATACCTCATACAATATCAATAAGATTTTATTCACTGCACTAACATACAATTATAACTCAATTTAAACAGTTCACCTTCAAAAATTTTTCCATAATTATTGCTTACCTGTATGTTACCAATATTATTTATATATGAAGTGTAGAAAATGGACCTTTTTATTTTTTTTTTCTTCAAAATGTTCATGTATGCAATTATTTATATGTGGAATCGTACTTGGCGCAATTCCTCTAACTTTCTAGGATGTTCAAGAGTCCCTCGTCTGTTCTGGTTGTAATGTGAAAGTCACAATATTTTTTCTTCTTTTTCTAGTTCACACACGTTTACACGCAGTCGGGGTTTAACACTTCACAGATTACGAAAGCACTACTAAAATCCCCCCATGGTGACTTGAAAATCACCATAACACCGATGACTTTCAATTTTGTCGGAAACACAGCAGCACTAATCTCGCATAGAGACGAAAAACCGTTGAAAAAGTTTCTTCTTCTTCTGGGGTCACACACTTGAGCTTCAAAAACACAGATGACACTACACTGACTCGGAATTTTCACGAACGACGCACACATTGAAAATCCATTGGCTTAACGGCGCAGAATAACTCTCTCCTGCCGACTTTAATATATGTAATGACTAGCTGAAGTACCCGGCGATGCCCGAGATTTTAAGAATGTTGTTAATCAAAGTCAATTTAAAAATTAACACAGTATAAATAACATAAAAAATATATGTGAAATGTTATACACGTCTCAAAATTTCAGCCTTTCATCATTGTAACACTAAAATCTGAAAAGTAAAAATGTCAAATTCTCTAATGTTTGTTAACCAAAATTAATTTAAAACTAAGCACAGTATAAATAACAGAAAAAAAACCTTGTGAAAACTAAAAATATAAAAATTTATAATAAACTCCTCAGAATTCAGCTAGAATTAGCCTTTCATCATTGGGGTGAAAAAAAGAAGCTGCAATTACAGGTTCAGCAGAAATTTCCAATAGAACAATGATATGACTGCAGCGTTGCCTCTTAAAAAATGAAGTGTTTGATTGAGGGCTGCAAACCATTCAACTCCTCTCCACATTTAACTCCTATAAACATACTCTACATATTAAATTCCTTTTCTCTCCATAATAAACTCCTGAGAATTTTGGTATATTCAGCCTTTCATCATAGTACCACTAAAAACTGAAACATCCTCTCCAGAAATATAAATTTATTAATTACAATAATTAAACTCACGCAAATGTATAAATTACATAAGTTTTTTAACCAACATTTGAATAATTCGTAAATGAAAAAGCATATGAAAATACAGATAATAAGAACTTCCGGAATCGAAATTAATTATCCTTAATTTTTAATTAATAAAAAACCAACATAATATGAATAAAAACGATAGTTGTTTAAAAGCATATGAAAATAAAGCTATTATAAAGATAAAAATAAAAAAAGCATAAGAAAATAATGCTTGCGCATGAAGTTAACGTTACGATATAAAGATAGTAATAATAATATAAACCGCGTGCATAAAATATTTAGCTTTTCAAGCGAAATGAATAATTTTTTAGAAAAAAACTACTTTTAATCGAGAAATTAAATACATTGCACAAAATTTTGATTTTACCAACTTTCCACCCTACAATTTACACCCTACTTCTTTTAAATAGGGTGTAAATATAAAGTTTTAACAGCCAATTGAATGCCAGTTAAAAACGATTGTTGTTTAAAATCATATGAAAATTACGCTTATTATAAAGATAATAAAAAAAGCATAGGAAAATAATGTGTGCGCATGAAGTTAACGGTACGATATAAAGATAGTAATAAAAATCTATATATATAAAACAGTTCCGTAACTGACTAACTGACTGATTGACTGATTGACATACAAAGTACAGACCAAACCGCTGAACCTAAAGGACTGAAATTTTGCATGGCGATTCTTCTTATAATGTAGTGGTGCACTAAGAAAGATTTTTGAAAAATTTTCTTAGATTTTTTTAAATTAAATTTTTAATCTGCTTTTGTAACTTTTTTCAAGTTTGCATTACACAAACGGTTTTTTTTTTTAAATTCTGTAATGTGTCTAAATCTCCACTATGGAAATATATCGGATAATTCCATCATTTTAATAAGAAATTTCTAAAATGAAAATAGCAACAAATAACGTCTGTTTATAATCTGAAGACTATGTTAATTTCACTGAAATGTTTTAAAATATAAATTTTAGATAAGAAATATTTAACGCATTTACTACGCATTACATCGTTTCAATAAGAAATGTCTGAAATGAAAATGGCAACAGAGAACGTTTGTTTACAAAATAACGCGGCGAAAAAAAACGCCGTTAATCGAAAGATCGTTAATCGAAATGTCTTAAAGTATAAATTTTAAAGTATAAAATCTGACTTGAAAGATTATTATTTTCATTTATTATTCTGGTTTAATATATAACTTGAAACTTTTTGATTTTATTTATTTTTATCTTTTCGCTCGCTGTTTTCCAGCTAACCCTAACGTGGACGCCATATTCAGAGGGGTGATTCCACAAAGTGTAACAGCTTACATTTAGTTTCAAAATTGTTGGTTTTTTATTAATTAAAAATCAACGGTAATTAATTTCGATTTTTGAAGTTCTTCAGACCCTCGGCTGTTTTTAAAGACGCCTGTATGTAAAATTTCACGATCGTTGCTCCTAAACTGTGGATTTCTATACAATTACAGAGATACAAACATTCATTTTTATATATTAGATTACGGTGGCGATGCACTTCAGGCCGTTGAACTCGTGATATTTTCGGGTGTTAGTCGTGACGGAGCACAAGGCTATAGAAGTGGTCGTCGAGTGTAGGCAGGCCACATCCAGAACGGCGAGGAGTCAGCCACATTTTCAATATGATTTTATTTGGAAACTTCACGGTGTCGAAAAACACTATATACAACTGGGATGAAGACATTTGGATGAGTTTGAAGCTTTCACAATAGAATGAGGCCATATTAAGTCCAGAACTTGTTGGATCATCCCAAGACAAAGGGGACACAGCGCGTTAAAATTACATCTTGGCAGTACCGTGGCAGAACACAAAGGGCTACGGAATTATTGAGAAAAGCGCGAGTTTTTCAGGCGGGCTGAACTTTAATTGGTTAAAAACTGACACGTGATTAAGTCGCGTCATATGAGGTGATGGTCTCGCGATGCCCGTTATATAATGCTTATATAAGCTTTGGCCACACGTGCCTTAGGGGAAAAACTAATAAATTATTTCGGTTTCCATGTAGGTCGCGATTCACAGGTTAAGGGGACGGTATTCTGTTGCGTTATGATAAAGAATTTGGAAAGGGCGTGTTAAAAAGTAAAAAGGGTTTTAAATTTATTTCATATATATATATATATATATATATATATATATATATATATATATATATATATATATATATATATATATATATATATATATAGTAGGTTCCGGTACCTACCTCTCTTTAGGAAAAAAAATTACGATAGTTAAAAACATTTATTTAATCACAAATTACTCTGTTGTTAGCGAGTGAGCCTGACCTACTACTCTTTACACTTCACGTAAAAGAACCATTCGCAGGTCGTAACGATCGATTATGATGTGAGGCTGGGGTAGTTTGTTGAGCGTTACTATTGAGTACAGCGAACTGCGACTATTTCACGGAAGCGGGTGGTAGTGTGGCTTGACCTTGGCCGGCTGACGGAACGGTAGTCTGATTCTTTTTTTGCGGACTGCACTGACTTTTCACGAGTTTGCAAATGAGGAATTGATTAGCCCCGACCCCTCATTTCGAGAATCGACATCCCCGAGGCAGCTACCCTTCTTCCATGTTGTATTGTTGAGGTTAGTTGCGTTTGAGCAGTGTCAAGTCAGTGTGAGTGCGATAGATTGTGAAGTGAAATGAGCAAAAAACTAACCGATTTTTTCTCACTTTCGGGTGGCAGTAAAAGTATTCGGAAATTACAGCGACCACAGCTTTCGCTTATATGCCTTGTTCAAACTGACGACCGGAAGCTACGGAGTAATTCCTGTACTCGCAGCCGAGAGTTAATTTCCCAAGTTCGGTGACATTTTTCATTCACGTAGGGCCCGAGGATGCCGGATATACAGTACAGATCTGCAATCCACTCAAGGCACCCCAAGTCCCCCGGGTGGCAGTAAAAGACTCAAGCACAGCATTAGTTGTGACGATACCAGTGATGACAAAGTGGTTAATGACGATGACGGCGATATGAAAAGCCCAAGTTCGCAACCGTCCTCTAACATTGCAAGTGAAACAATGGCTTCTGAAAAGCTTGACTGTAACGTAGAATACCCTAAAGAAAAAGATACACCTGTTGAGGCGACAATGTCTTGCAAGATTGCTGGACTAACTCCCAAAAAACGAGTTTTGTCAAAAATATGACTGGTTGTTTGTAAAAAATGGAACGTTAGGATGCAGTGCTTGTGAAAAGGTTGGGGTTTTATCTGTCCATATGAAAACAGGTATGAAAATTTCAAAAGCGTGGGCAATTGGTGAGCTAAGTAGCTACGGCGACACTAAAGAAAAAAAGCAAACTTCGTTAAGGAAAAAATGTATAAACACAAAGAAAGTGCTGGTCATAGAGCAGCTGTTAAAATTTTATGTGAAGGTAACAATGAAGTATTGGAGAAAGTTGTTTTGAAGCAGCGTGCTCAGAAAAAACAAGCTACTGAAAATATATTACATACTGCATATAAGATTGTTAAAGAAAATCATTCCTTTCACAATTTTGAAACAGAAATTGATTTGCAAGAACTTAATGGGGTTGACATAGGTCGCATTTTACATTCATACAAAGCCTGTACTAACATTGCTTTGCACATAAGTAAAGAAATGAAGAAAATATTTATTAATAAAATAATGAAGGACACGAAAATTGGCCTGATAATTGATGAGTCAACTTCCCTTAGTAACATGTCAAGTTGGATTGTTTACGTTCATCGTTCTTTCCCTAAAACTGGTATGAGTGGTACTACCAACGTCTTTTTAGATTTAGTAGAACTTAATGGTTTTACTGCTAAGGCGGTATTTGACTCTTTCATTAACTGTTTTCACTCTAATGGAATAACTGACACGTTTTTAAGTAAAAAATTAACAAGCTTAACATGTGACGGCGCTGCTACTATGATTGGTAAAAGCAAAAGTGTTGGAGCATTATTTTGTGTAAAATTTTGGCACTGTGCTAACCATAGGCTTGAGCTCTCAGTGTCTGATGTAGTTCAGTCAGTTTCAGGAGTTGATAGATTTAAATCCTTCATCGACAAACTGTATGTTGTGTATCATGCTTCACCAAAGAACAGCAGGGAACTGCCAATCTGTGCAAGTTTACTAGAGAAAGAACTTTTAAAAATCGGAAGAGTTTTGAGCACACGTTGGGTTGCGTCTAGTTTCAGATCTGTGTCAGCCGTTTGGAGGTTTTATGAAGCTTCTTTTTATGAAGCTTCTTTAGTCCATCACTTTAAAGAAGCTTCAAATGACCCAAACAGAGACAGCTAAGAAAAAAGTACGTTTGAAGGCCTCCTCAAAAAGATTACTGAAACAAATTTCATTTTAGACCTGGGCTTGATGGCTGATGCATTGCAAGAGCTCTTAGAGTTTAGTGAAGCTTTGCAACATCGCAACGTTTATCTAAGCTATGCTAACAAAAAGTTAAAAATTACAGCTTCTTTGTTTGAGGAAAGAAAATCCGTTCCAGGATTTTACTCATCGATGGCTCAAGAAGCAGTAAACAACTTGTCTTTTTTCGGAGTTCCTCTCCACGAAAAAGAAGGTAGGAAAAACAACCAGCCTTTGAACTCCGAAAAGTTTTACGAGGCACTTAAAAAGTCTATTGAAACAAGACTGATCAGTGAAAAAGACTTTGAGTTTGCTGACACCATGAAAGTAATGAATGAAAAAAACTGGCCACAAAATGTCCCAATAACGTTCGGGGAAAATGAAATGCGGAAACTTGCCTCCAAATTCAAACTTAATGAAAGGTAACTAATTTCAGGATTCCGAGAGTATCTCCACTTCAGAGTGTTCCCGGAAAGTCTCAACCCGATGAAACAATCAGTAAATTCGATAGCCATATCGTCGAGTGAATGTGAAAGAGGTTTCTCACAGATGAACCTCATTATCACACCATTGAGATCATCACTGAATATTGCAAAAGTTTCTGGCCTGTTGTTTGCAAAGATCAATAGACCTCCTCTTCGGCTCTTTAATCCAACTAAGTATGTTGACTCTTGGTTTGTGTCTGGACACCATTCAGCATTAGCCGTCAAGAGTAAGGAGAAGTCAAGAGAAAAAGTATGATGAAAACATGTTGAAGTGTTGGACAATATTTTAGGATGGGCACAAAACTTAAACAATCATAAAACTGTGCTTTTTTACTGCTTTTATTACTTTTCTAAAACACATTTTTGAACTTGTCTTCTTCTTCTTTACAAGCACAAGCACAACAGCCCCTTACAGGCCCTGGCTGCCTCAACCATGCGCTCCTTCCAGCGTCTTCTATCTGCGACGTCTCCTCTCCAATTTTTAATTTTCAAAGTTTTTAAGACTTTTTCAATATCATTTAACCATCTAGTCGATGGTCTACCCCTAGCTCGGGATCCTCAGGTTTTTTAAATGTCAAGATGTTAGAGGGATTATCTTCCGAGCTTCTCCAAACATGGCCAATCCATCTTAATCTATTACTACGGAAGACTTGTGTTATTTGTGATTGCCTATAAAGCCTATACAATTCAAAATTATATCTGGTTCTCCAACGTCCTTCTTCCTGCACTGGGCCAAAGATAGCCCTGAGGATTTTTCTCTCAAACATGTCCAGTGAGCGCTGCGTGTTTATGCTCAAGGTCCATGTTTCATTTGCGTAAAGTAAGACAGGTAGTATTAGTGTCTTATAAATTCTTAATTTAGTTTTGCGAGATTAGATCTCAATTGTCTTCTCAGCCCAAAGAAGCCTTTATTAGCCATTTTGATTCTGTTATCAATTTCTGTTCTTAGTTTATTTTTATCATTAGTTATAGTGCCAAAGTATTATATTCATCAACTTTTTTTGAACTTGTCTTGCAAAATAAAATTTGGAATTAAATAAAATGTTCAAGTTTTTGTATAACCAACGATTTCTTTTTTTCAAGCCAATAATTTGGAATACCCCCCCCCCCCCCCACACACACACACTACACCCCCCGGAAGGTTACCGTTCCGGCACCTGTATTTGTAGAAATCTAGCACTATATGTATATATATATATATATATATATATATATATATATATATATATTTGTATACACACACATACAGGGAAACTTCTCTAGCCGGCCATCCCCCTAATTGGCCCTATTTTCTTCAGAGCTGATTCAAGACTCCATAGAGCCAATGTTCTGGAAGAAACCTCTTTTCAATGGCCCCCCTCAAAATGGCCACTTTTATCAGAACCATTGCTGGCCGCCATAGAGAAGTTTAACTGTATATATATATATATATATATATATATATATATATATATCTGAGAAATTGAGCACTTTTCAGTTAATGACCTCAGTGCTTGGTAACGGAGAGCGCGACTGTGAGTGTTATTTGGTGTACCAGAGATACCCCATTGCGTTGTGTGTTAAAATGGGAGATAAACTCCAACAAGATACTAACCAATCGACATGAAATTACAAATAAATAATAAACAATTTATCTGCATGAATGGGCAGTAATTAACATAAAATTAGCGTTGCATGAACAAATGCTTGGCTATACACTCAAGAGCCAAAACATTATGACCACCTGTCAATAACGAGTTGGCCCACCTTTGGCGCGCAACACAGCTTCAACCCGCCTTGGCATGGATGCCACAAGTCCTTGGTAGATGGCCGGAGACAGATTGTACCAGATGTTTAAGCAACGGTCACGCAAATCCGAGATATTGCGAATTGGTGGTCTTTGAACTCTGAGCTGCCGTCCCATGACATCCAAAATGTGTTCTATCGGATTGAGATCCGGTGAATTAGGCGGCCAGGACATTAACTGGAATTCAGCATCATGTTCCTGGAACCACTCCAACGCAATTTTAACCTTGTGACACGGGGCGTTGTCCTGTTGGAACATTCCATTTCCAGCTGGAAAAACAGAGGCCATGTAAGGGTGCAACTGGTCCGCAATGATGTTCAGATACCCTGTAGCATTCATGGTCTACTCTACTACAACCACGGGTCCCAGAGACGCCCGAGAGAACGTCCCCCAAAGCATAATACCGCCACCACCGGCCTGTGTATGACCTACTGTACATTGAGGGAGCAACAGTTCGCCTGGAAGACGGCGTATCCTGACACGGCCATCGGCGTGATGAATGACAAACCGTGATTCATCTGACATGGCAACTCTCTCCCACTGATCCATGGACCAGTCGCGATGTTCCCGGGCCCAGCGCAGGCGCAGTTGGCGATGACGCTTTGTCAGCAAAGGCACACGAGTGGGACGTTTGCTGCGTAGCCCCATATCCAACAGTGTCCGCTGAACAGTGTGCTGCGATACTATTCTACTTGGCCCAGCATTGTATTGGGCTGTCAGCTGAGCCACTGTCTGGCTCCGGTTTTGCTTCACTATGCGAGACAGTCTCCGACGACATTTTTCTTTGATAGCGTGTGGACGTCCAACACCATGTCGTCTACTGCTGGTTTCACCGTCATTCATCTACTTTGCATAAGTACTAACAACTGTAGGTCGCGAACAACCCACGATTCGTGCAGTTTCGGAAATACTTGTTCCGAGCCTTCGAGTCATTGCAATCTGCCCTCTATCAAAGTCGCTTAGATCCGCAGCCTTTCCCATCACACACAGAAGTAAGTGAAAGAATGATTCTTCAGACTCTCCAGCAGCAGTTAAATACCACTTCCACCTGATCACGTGCCTTCCACGTCATCCAGGCGAATTCATTGCAAAATGTAGGGGGGTCATAATGTTTTGGCTCTTGAGTGTATGTATATAATATGTATAAAAAGAGACCATATCTTATCTGCTCCCTGTGGGAGAAACATTACAGTCCGAGCGAAATAAAATTAACTACCAGTTAATCTATGCGAGCACTATTTTAGGGGGTATTGACCAACCTGGGTTGTTGCTGCGGTTGCAGAAGCTCTCGGCGCAGGTAAGGATGTGGACCGTCTTGTAGCAGGCGTGTAGCGGCAAGTCAGGACGGACATCTCGGAAGCGCTTCCGTTGCTGACGGGTTTTATCAGGGACGCATCAGGCCTCTCCTGGTCATTGCTCAGCAGTCAGGGATTTTGCCACAGCTCCCGAACATCGAATCTGCGTCCTTCTCCCTCAGGTCTCCTCATCCCCCTCTCTCGAAAAAAATCGGGGCTCTTTTTTTCCCTTTCGTATTGGCCCCTCCCGAGGTTGCTCTTCCCCGTAAATTTATTGCTGTTTCTTACTTTTAATTCGTGGGCAGGATGATTCGACAGTTCCTACGGTTGACCACATGGTATTTTATTTTCTGGAAATTGGATGTCCCTTGTCTCTTCATGGAATTCTCTTCTCAACTTCCTAAAGAATTTTGTGATGTGACGTTTCTCAGAACTCGGTGCAGGTGCAGGCTCCCCTTTCTCCAATATGGCCGTTTTACGACCCATTAAATGCTTTGCCGTAAAAATGGCGATGTCACATACTGTTGGAAGGAGTCAAAATGTCCCAACCGCGAATCTTTCACAACAGTGAGTCTCCTGAGGGAGTGGAATCCTCTGAGGGAGTCACTGTCTCACCATCAAAGTGTCGGCTTGTCACCACTTCCTCGTAGTCTCGGCTGGAAACCGGGTGATGGCCCAGGTTAAGAATGACGATGGACGTTGGGACCATATGGCGTTAGCTCCTGTTGTTTCATTTGTCCTAAAATAATACGCACCTGTGCTACTCCGTGCATGATGTGGGATTATGATGCGCCGAGTAAACGATGGACGTCAGGTGCTACGTAATCGCATACCGAGAGGTGGAACGACGCATCATTTTGAACTTCCTATAGTGTTTATGTTATTTTTTCCTTAAATAAAAACATAATTGATTACTATGTGCCTATTTTTGTATGATTTGAAGCTCTATATTTTACTTTTAAGTCTCTTATCATATATACCTACAATATTCAGAAGTTAGTACTTCGTGAGGTTATACATTTAGTACACTCGAGATAGTTTTTGAGGAGTATATTTTCTCCTTTTTAGCTTAGCTGGTTTAGACTTCACAGTTTTGTTTGTTCCCCGTGGAAAATGTGTTTTTTAGCGTTGTAAACATTTAGAAAATACTTTAATATCCTTTACGAATTTTTACTTTCATTAAACATTTGTTTGAGGCCATGGTTTTTCTTTATGTTGAACTTCAGTCAGTCAAAAGTTGCTTTTTTTATCGATTTTTTTTGCATTCCTGATAAAGAAGCAATATCAAAAGATTAATTTGAATATTTAGTTATTGTTGTTCCTAATGACCCCTGGCAGGAATTTCCAGACCAGGTTTACCATAAAGGCTTTGCGGGCTGAGTAATGCGGCTCCTGTTTATAATAGCACCACAAGGGTTAAAGTCCGACTTGGGTAGGTGCCACCACAATTTTGACCCAGCAACCCCAGGGGCGACATCTGGGGGGGGGAATCGTACTTTCCCCACCCATTGACCTCAAAGAAGGACTTTTCGGTCTATGGATTTAACATGCCCATATCCGACCTAGACACTAAGGCATTTAATGGAGTATGTCGGGATTCGATCCGAGTACCCTCGGTACTGATAGCCAACGCTCTACCACTAGGCTACCTTGGTCCCGAATATTTAGTTATGTAGCTGACTGAAAACACACACAGATACAACGCAAGAATTGTTCTCGAAATCAACCTGTTGCAGTTATCAAACAAACAGACTATTTTTAATTTACAAGACGGATCAATATTGTAAAAGTAAAGTTCTAGAGTAAAATTGAAAAAAAATCCTTGATAGAAAAAAAATAGATAAAAGTGAACGAAAATATGTTTAAGGGGAAATATGGAAAATGTATTATACTAAACGATTATATCATATTATAGGCGTTATACGTATATTAAATATTGTATATTATGTGCATTATATACTATATTTGGAAATTACTTTGGAGCTTGACGATCTATGTATACATATTATGTGTTTGCATACATTTATAAAACACACACGTTAGCTCATAAACACTACAGGTCATTATCCACAGAACAAGAAAAATGCCTTAATTGGGCTTTAAAGCAAAGTAACCGCTTTCAATTTAAAACAGATTTATTAGGAAATAGAGCACTTGCAAGGGAATAAACTTAGTGAATTACGAAGTAAGCATTTTTGTGAATTTGATATCACGAAGAGGAAGCAATCATTATGGGCTTCAAGTATTCCGGTCCGTGGATAATAGCACAATTTTCAGCTTAGCTCTTATCTGGAAAAGGATGTTTATTGGGATAGTTATTCACGGGTAGTTCGAAATTAGAACAAGCGGGCAGAGGTTAAAATTAGACGTTATTTACTAGAGGAAGGCGACTGAGTCTTTTAAAAATATGCCCTGTGAGTATGAGTTTAAGAATAAAATTGGTTCAGTTTTCGTGGGAAAATTTACAACCAAACGCTTTTAACTGCAACGCATTTATCGAGCAGAATTTTATCTTGAGATTTATATTGAAACTAGCTGAAAACCCGCACTTTGATACGGAGTACATTCAAATTAAATACAACGGTCAATGTATGCAATTAATGTCAAAACAAAAAATATATATATTTATAATAAATACTACGATCAATGTATGCAGTTGATGTAAAAAAACAGAAAAAAATATATTTATAAAAAAATCGTAAGGAATATTTTTATACGGAAAATAATGTAGAAGAAAATATTCAAATTAAATCTAATAGAATATACTAAAGAATATAGTACAGTTAATGTAGTACAGTTTGAGGAACTTATCTTTTACGGTATTTTAATATTTTTTTGGATAATGTCCAATCGTCTGCCGCATTAGCAAGAAAAAAAATATTTTTTTTTTCTATTTCGTTGTCATGCACGTGACGATAAATTAATTTAAGGTACCAGAAAAAGAAATCACGTGATCAGCATTAATTAAATTAAATTCTAAAAATTGATCTTTAAAAATTCACCAAAAATCAGAAAATGGAGGTAAAGATTAGAAAAAGATTGCATTTTAAAGGAATTTTTATGATCTTTCTTGTGATATAAATTTTATAACCCTCAAATTATTATTTTAAAGGCAAACTTAAAAAAAAGTTACTAAAACAGCTTAAAAATTTAATTTAAAAAATCTAAGAAGAATTTTTCAAAAATTTTTCTTAGTGCACCCCTACACTATAAGAAGAATCGCCATGCAAAATTTCAGCCCTTTAGGTCCAACGGTTTGGTCTGTGCGTTGCATGTCAGTCAGTCAGTCAGTCAGTCAGTCAGTTACGGAACTGTTTTATATATATATATATATATATATATATATATATATATATATATATATATATATATATATAGACTAGCTGAAAACCCGTACTTCGCTACAGAGTACATTCAAATTAAATACAACGGTCAATGTATGAAATTAATGCCAAATATATATATTTATAATAAATACAAAGATTAATGTATGCAATAGATGTAAAAAAAAACGAAAGAATATATTTATAAAAAAGATCGTAACGGATATATTCATAGACAAAATAATGAAGAAGAAAATATTCAAATTAAATCTGATAGAACATACTAAAGAATATAGTACAGTTTGAGGAATACTTCTTTTGCTGTATTTTAATATTTTTTTGATAATGTCCAATAGTCTGCCGCATTAGCAAGAATTTTTTTGTCTATTTCTTTGTTATGCACGTGACGCAAAATTAGTTTAAAGTATCACAGAAAGAAAAGAAACCACGTGATCAGCATTTAATAAATTAAATTCTAAGAATTAATCTTTAAAAATTCCCCCAAAATCAGAAAATAGAGGTAAAAATTTGAAAATATTTCATTTTAAAGGAATTTTTATGATCTTTCTCGTGATATATATTTTATAACCCTCGGATTGTTATTTTAAATGCAAATTTTAAAGAATGTTACAAAAGCAGCATAAAAATTTAATTTAAAAAATCTAAGAATTTTTCAAAAATCTTTCTTAGTGCACCCCTACACTATAAGAAGAATCGACATGCAAAATTTCAGCCCTTTAGGTCCAGCGGTTTGGTCTGTGCGTTATATGCCAGTCAGTTACGGAACTGTGTAGATAATTTATCAAAATCTTCTGATATGTTTTTATGTTGATTACAGGATTAGTAAATAGAAAAATTCATAAAAAATTCATAAAAGCTTTTAAAAAGTTACTTTTTATTTAAAACGTTACGCATTTTGTCCTTCGGAGGTCATCCTATCAGTATTTGGATAGTAGTATAAGTAAATAAACGCTCTTTAGTGACAAGGGCATTTAATTCCATGCGTTTGATGGAATTAATAAATCAGTGTCTGGTTAGTACCTAAATACTGATCTGTTAGTTTCATTAACACATCAATATTTATATATAAGTTAAAGTGAAATAAAATCACTTTTGTGACAAAAAATCTTTTTCTTATGCATTCAATTCACATCTAGTTTATTAATATTCAATTCACATCTAGTCAGCAAATGGTACAGCTCAACTTTATTTTCTCTGAAAAAGAGTTGTGATGTGTGGAATTCTCAATATTAGATTCTCTGCCGTCTTCCGAATGACTTAATGGTCACGACTCTGCCTTTAGATACCTAGCTCCGACCCCCAGTCCTGGCAAAGATATAAAGAGAAAAAAAAAATATATATACATATATATATTCACCGTGGAAAAAAATCAGAATCATCGGAAAAATAAATATGTGCGGCTAACACCCTGAGTGTAGCTGGAGTAAAAAAAAAGGGGAAATTTTGTGCGTTGGCCTCAGAAAAAGGATGGGGGAATGTTAAGGGATGGAATTTTCCCAATAAGATACCCTTCTCGTTGCGGGAGGGTCTAGTGGCAGAGAGTTTTGATACTCTGAGGAGTATATTCGCTGCAAAGATCGTCTTCACTGATCGTCTTCACTCCTGGCAGGCTGGGAGACTGGGTTATTAAAGTCCACAAATCGCAATTTGTGTGTGTATACACACACACACACATATATATAAAACAGTTCCGTAACCGACTGACTGATTGACTGATTGACTGACTGACTGACTGACAGACAACACACAGGTCAAACCGCTGGACCTAAAGGGCTGAAATTTTGTATGGTGATTCTTCTTATAGTGTAGGGGTGCACTAAGAAAGATTTTTGAGAAATTCTTCTTAGATTTTTTAAAGTTAAATTTTTAAGCTGCTTTTGTAACTTTTTTAAAGTTTGCATTTAAAACAATAATTTGAGGGTTATAAAATTTATATCACGAGAAAGATCATAAAAATTCCCTTAAAATGCAATCGTTTTCGAATCTTCACTTCCATTTTCTGATTTTTGGTGAATTTTTAAAGATTAATTTTTAGAATAAAATTTATTCAATGCTGATCACGTGATTTCCTTTTCCGGTACTTTAAATTAATTTATCGTCACATGCATAATAACGAATTAGATAAAAAAAATATTTTTTTTTCTTGCTAATGCGGCAGACGATTAGAAATTATCCAAAAAAATATTAAAATACAGTAAAAGATATGTTCCTCAAACTGTACTATATTAACTGTACTATATTCTTTAATATTTGCTATTAGATTTAATTTGAATATTATCTTCTACATTATTTTGTCTATAAAAATATTCGTTACTATTTTTTTATAAATATATTTTTTCATTTTTTTTACATGAATTGCATACATTGATCATTGTATTTATTATAAATATATTTATACATATTTTTGGCATTAATTGCATACATTGACTGTTGTATTTAATTTAAATGTACTCCGTAGCGAAGTACGGGTTTTCAACTAGTATTTATATATATATATATATATATATATATATATATATATATATATATATATATATATATATATATATATATATATATATATGTATATATATATATATATGTATATATATATATATATATATATATGTATATGTATATATATATATATATATATATATATATATATATATATATATGTATATATATGTATATATATATATATATATATATATATATATATATATATATATATATATATATATATGTATATATATATATATATGTATATATATATATATATATATATATGTATATGTATATATATATATATATATATATATATATATATATATATATATGTATGTATATATATGTATATATATATATATATATATATATATATATATAATATATATATATATACATATATATATATATATATATATATATATATATATATATATATATACATATATATATATATATATATATATATATATATATATATATATATATATATATATATAATATATATATATATATATATATATATATATATATATATATATATATATTTATTTATATAGGAGATACGTTCCAGAGACTTCCGTGCAAAAAATGTGTAAAAATAGATGCCTTGAACATATAAATAATTGGAGATAGGTTCCATCCAAAAATACATAATAAGAAAATGAATTTTCATATGAAATTTGAATTCGTTTGGCAAGTTGGTAAAAATATGTAAGATAAATATGGATAAATATGTAAGAGAAAATCCACAAATCTTATTTTAATTATGTTTGTGTGGGTTATTTTTAAAAATGAAAAGGTGCCGCAGTTGCAAATAGTTGAAAACAAATTGAATTTATGTTTCATTAATACATATACAGGGTTCCTACCTATATCCGTTACACCCCTCCCCCCCTTAACTTCTAAACGGGGACAGCTTAGACGATAAAGTTGTTGTCTAGGTGTAGTAAAAAGGCTATGCGCTACTCGATGAGACAACATACAACGCCATCTATCGGCAAATTTTGGAATTTGCCGATTGGTCTTGCACCGCTTTTATCTCAAAAACGGTGCAAGACACGGGAAAAAAGTCAATTACAAAGTTATTTAGCATCATCTTCTTAGTAAGAACAGACACCTTGCGCATCTTATTACTCAAAAAAGACTGTAAAAAATGAACATTTGTTTGGTCGTGATTTTCAACACTATGGCGTCGTGAAACGCGAGCGAAGCTTGAAGAGACCACCTCACGGAGGTTCAGAGTGCAAATGTGTATAGTGGCTAGTGGAGAACATTTTCAGCAACATAAATAAATGATCCTGAAAATAGGGAAATGTCTCAATTTCTTTCTTCCACTCTTTATGACAAGACAATTTTCGAAATCGTGACCAAACAAATGTTCATTTTCTACGTTCTGTTTTAAGTATTAATGGGCGCAAGGTGTCTTTTCTTACTAAATCGATGATGCTGAACAACTTTGTGGTAGATTTTTTTCCCGTGTCTTGTACCGTTTTTGAGATAAAAATGCTAATTCCAAAATTTGCCGATAGATGGCGTTGTAAGTTGTCTCATCGAGTAGCGCATAGCCTTTTTACTATACCTAGGCACCAAGTTTATGGCCTAAACTTTCACCGTTCAGAAATTAAGGGGGGTGTAACGGATATAGGGGGGAACCCTGTATACATATAGTATAATCATATAGTCATTCAGTGTCCCTACTAGACAATAAACGGACCCGTTTTCTGCTGTACTTCAGTGGCGAAAAATCCCTCTCATCACGGGAAATATTTAATGGCAGTGCAGTCGAACCCCGTTATAACGAACTTCAAGGGACCAAAGGTTTTGTTCGCCATATCCGGTGGTTCGCTATATCCGAACCGTTAAGAAAAATGTTAGAGTTCACAAAATGTATAACTCATTAGTTGGTATGTGTATTCAATAATGATGTATTAAAAAATGATAAAATCTGTTAAAAATTATCATTAATGTATTAAATTGACTAAAATCGATTACATTAAACTGACACAATACTAATTAAATTAACTAAAAATGAAGACAAGTGGAAATAAATTCATTTTACCTTCAATTGTTGCTTACTGTTTTGATACAGAAATAATCGGTAATCTTATGCTGACGTGGTGCCGATCTCAAAAACATTTTATGAATTTCTTGGTCCAATACATCAAATGACTCAAATACTCTTTCTTCCGCTGTTTGTGTAGACAAAAACTTATTAATTACACGCATCGCTGCTGTAGCATCTGAGATGGTGGAGATTTCGTCATTTATGTGCTCTCTTCATCAGCATCAGATGCAGAATCTTCGATTTCAGAATGATTCATTTTAGTTTCTTCCACAATATCTTCATCAGTCGGATTTTCACATGCAATGACTTCATCATCACATGTTTCGAACAACTGCATGTCACAAACTGAGAATGATGCAATTTTGTTCTTTTCTATCCACATCGCGATAGGTAAATCTTCATTATCTTCTTCTTCAACATTCTTTGCTTCTTCAACATTCGTTGTATCTTCAACATTCTTAAAAAGTTTTAAAATTAAAAAAAATCAGTTGTCGACTGAAAATAAAAGGTTCGTTATAGCCATTCTTAAGATTTCGGAGGTTCGCTATAAAAGGATAAATTAGCATTAAGTACAATAGAAAAATGGCGGGACCAAAATTTTCGTTCGCTATATCCGCGAGTTCGTTATTTACCGGGTTCGCTATAACGGGGTTCGACTGTATATAAATGTATCTTAAATAAAATTAGCATCTGTGCTTTTGCTTCCCTGGTTTGAATACGAATTCTGTTATCAGATGCTGTTATTTTATTTTTGTTAGTTCATTATATGATTCATCATAACGTGACATAATGATTTTTGAATCACGTTGAAATTGTACAGCTCATTCGACATTGAAATCATTTGTAAGAAAATGATTTCCAAGTTTATAAGGTAGTTTGCGGCCATCTAGAATTGTACTTGCAGTTAGTGGAACCATTCCTTCCTCATCACTACTATAAACTAACATGGAAACATCTACGCCCTCTAACATACTCTCTGATAACATCCAACTCAATGTTTTTTACTCTTTTTAGATTTTCAAACTATGTTAAAGTAAAAGAAAAACAGTGAAAAAAACAATCGGTTCTCTGTCTTGGACCGTGTTATTTCAAAACCTAGCAGAAAAAAAAACCATGTGAAAAGAGAATATATATATATATATATATATATATATATATATATATATATATATATATATATATATATATATATATATATAAACTTAAAGAAATATGGTTTATGATATCAGCTGTATGAAAAAAGTTGCGGGATTTTTCTCCAAAACAAGAACTGAAAAAGTAAAAATAAAACAAATGAATATTAATAATTTCTTTTACTAAATAAGTGTTTAGCAAGTATTATATAAGCATCAATTTTAAATTTTTTACAACCTATAATAGCTATGTGGTATGATTTTTGGAGATTAACTAGCAAATTTATTCAGTCGGCCTACTATAGGGACAGGTTAATCAGGAGTAAACTGTCCCTTGCTCCTTCGATGTGAAAAATGTCATGACAGACAACTTTGGCAAGATTTCATACCACTGCCAAAAACAGCTTACGAAATATATATATATATATATATATATATATATATATATATATATATATATATATATATATATATATATATATATATATATAACACACGTTAATAGATACCGAGACTTGCAATGGAGACCAGTGATTTGCATTATAGAGTTCGGTTACATAAATTAATTACAAGTAGTTAGTGCTACAAGTTGTTTACTGTTGTTTGATAGCAAGTCTTTTACACACTCTCTCTTACACACCCACGGTCTGGTCTATGCAGATAAGAGAAAAAATCAAAAATAAACTGGCTTCTTTAAATAAGCTATGAGCTTCCTTTAATGGTAATAGTGTCAGAATTGAACAGTAGATAAGTTGATATTTGGGTTTTTCGAGAGTTGTGATCTAGTTTCGCAATTCGAGGGCTAAACTAGCTGGTCGGATTTGGCGTCTGTATTGGCCGAGTACGCCCCTTCGCGATGGCTTGATAATTATTTTTTGATTTCACTCAATAGTAGTCGTAGCACGCCCACCTCATGCGTTGGCAGTTTTCATTACAATATGGTTTTCTTTACATAGTTTGTATTACCTTGGGCAAAACCATCTAGTTGTTTGAGAGTATGCTGTGAAAATAGCAGTCCAGTCGATGGGATTAATAAATTTATTAACTATAGCACATTATTGATATTTAGTTGTTTAACATAGATAAGATGTATATGGAGGAAAGGTATTTATATATTTAAAACGAATACAAGAGAGAGTGCTTATCGCCCTGTCTACCTCATATCCAAAGGTTAAGTCAGCGCGCAGTTTGACTTTCCTTCTAGAACAAAGGAAAGTTATTTTCGTTTGTCCTCGTGATCATCTATGGTGCAATAGGCGCTGCGGCAGCAAGGTGTCATACAGAAACGGAAGTAATTATATAAGAGGAAAGACAATATTAAAAGTAGAGAATTAATGGCATGCGTGTATATCTATCTATTTATCTATCTATCTATCTATCAATATATATATATATATATATATATATATATATATATATATATATATATATATATATATATATATATATACATACATATATATATATATATATATATATATATATATATATATATATATATATATATATATATATATATACATACATATATATATATATATATATATATATATATATATATATATATATATATATATATATATATATATATATATATATATATATATATATATATATATATATATATATATATGTGTGTGTGTGTGTGTGTGCGTGTGTGTGTGTGTGTGTGTTAGTCTTAGAGCTAAAAATAATAAGAATTTTTCCTCCATTATGCCTTCATCGGTAAGGCTTCCAGTTTTAGCTTCATTTAAATTATTCTTTTTAATTCGTTTATTTTCGTTTTGCAGAGCAGTGTAGAGCAATCTTTAGAAGTAATATAATTTTACCTTTCTTCTTAATGTTACCTCATTTTGGTTCATAATAGATTTCTAAACTATCAATTTATGAGGCCTTTTTAATGCATAAATGCCATATACCTATGCACCCAAATATATGACCTCAGTAGTGCTCAAAAAACTTGTCCTAGTTTGACGACTGAGGTTAGCTATAATGGTGTCTTATCAGCTGTGAAAAATGCTTCTCAGATCTCAAAAAATACAGGTGCAGTTGTTCCAGAGTGGCGATAAGGTACGGATAGATACGTAGTGGACTAGCATTTGTAAAATCTCAGTCGGGAAGTCATGCTGCTGTTGCGTATCGTAGGCGCCCTTATCCTAGTGGGCCATGGCGTTTTCAGCAAAAGAGGTAAGAAAGTTCTGGGCTTGTAAGGCATACAATCACATTGAGAAATTTTTCAGGAATCTGTTTATTTATTTTTCTTTAAAACACAGATAGATCAGATATAAAAGCAACAAAACTACGATGTGAGTTAAATGGGATTTTTATGGAATTTTTTATGACGTTTTTATCAGGACCTGACTTTTGAGTCTCATTTAATGTCTGGTGATACAGAAATTTTGGTCCGACACACGTACTGCTACGTCCTTTATAGTTTGTTTTCGTTTTTATTTTAAAGCAGCTCTCCAGTAACTTTTCAGAAAATGTTAATTATCCATCTTATGATAACACGTCAGAATACTTGGGCTATTATCATAAGTTTGAAATTTGTAAAAGCGGTGTCCTCATTAGCAGATCATGTAAATTAAACTTGTGTTTCATTACTTAACTTATTGCCATTTTTATACTTTCGTAACCAAAATTTTATTTCTTACACTAACGTTCTCATAGGAGGTGGTTGTAGATGCCACTTTACAAAAATGGTCTAGGGTTTAAAAAAGTTCTATGTTTTTTTTAAAAATTTCTTCCCGTTTGATAACATATGTTTTCATATTTAACATCAAATTTTTTTTTCAGAAACGGGATAAATAATTTTCTCTCATATTTTATGAAACATGTAAGGCATACATAAGATTCGATTCACAAGAATCGAACTTTTGAGTGAATGAATTAAAGAAGCTGCTTGAGATATGCTAATTTCGGCATACGCGCTTGGTATAAATACCAAGCAGCTTGATTAAGTTGAAAGGTTGTTAAATCTGATATATAAGCGAAGTAAGGGAGCTACGAGGTAAGCAGCTCCAGGTGTTAACCGGCGCTTCTGCTTTGGGGGCCCAAAGTTTACGTGGCAGAACTGCTGGTTTGACTCTCTAGTTTGTGAGTATCGCAAAGTGTATTTTTATTGAATGCTAATATATATTCCGTACAAGTAGTACGTATGCTTATTGCTGTAAAAGCATATTCTATATGTGCAACGAATTCAATGAACATTGTTTCATGTATAAACTGTGTTTGTATCAAATTCATTTAGAGTGCCACTTCAAATTATATACACCCAAGTTTGGGTAGAAGTGAGCAATTCTCTATGAACACTAATACAAAATCTATACTTTGTAATCTGCTAGTTAAAAAATTGAAATTGGATAGTGATTGACAGATAACACATGCAATACTTTGGAATTCTAGCTCTCTCCCCCAATTTAACACTACGGCCTAGTGCATTACATATGTTAATAATGCTACCACCTGCACTTGTTACTTTCGAGCGGATCATGTGCCCGTTAGAAGAGTCCGTTGGCTTTATTGTCATGTTATTCTTCGATTGAACACGGAACTCCAGATTTCACAACTTTGGTAGCAAAGATTTTAAGTACCGTCTTACCTTTTATTTTATTTTGAAACATTATTTTCCTATTTGATTTAGGAACGAGAGGAATTAGGAAGATTTTTTAAAATTCGTGATTACAAACAAATGCTTTAAAATTATTATTGTGTAATATTTCATCTTGATCATTATCCTCGAGAATAACATTGAATTCCAGATTCAGAGGATTTCAATTTGGCGAATGGTCTTGAGGTGTCTAGTATCAAAACTAAGTATTACCGATCTATAGAATGTATGAAATTGAAATGAAAATTCCGTCTATGAAAACATCGAAAATTTTGATGTATAGAGAAACGTAATATCAAAAATAAGAGACTCATTTCAAATACTACACCAAGAAACCGGTTTCTAATTCGCCAAAGCGAACCAGGCAGCAATTCTTCATGCTACTCTTGGAAAACTCCTATTCTTAGCCGGGAATTAAAACAAATGAGTTGCAGTGGACATAGCTAAATTATTTATTTGTTTTTTATTTATCATACCCTCTGGTCAGAACAATTCCAAAACAGGTTCATAGATGGCAGCGGGCAGAGGAATGGGGGCTCCGGTTTACAATGGCACCGCAAGGGTCGCAGTCCGACTGGCCAGTTGCCACCACAATTTTGACCGAGCACCCCCAGGGGCGACATCTAGGAGGGGGATCGTACCTTCTCCACCCACTGACCTCATAAAAGGATTTTTTGGTCTATGGATTTAACATGCCCATATCCGGCCTAGACACTAAGACATTTAATGGAGCATACGTTAGGATTCGATCCGAGTAACCTCGGTACTGATTGCTGACGCGCTACCGCTAGGCTACCTCGGGCTCGAATATTTAGTTATGTAGCTGACTGAAAACACACATAGATACAACGCAAGAATTGTTATCGAAATCAAGCTGTTGCAGTTATTAAACAGATTATTTTTAATTAACAGACGGATCAGTTTTGCAAAAGAAAAGTTCTGATGGAAAATGAAAAAAAAAAAATCCTTGATAGAAAAAAAAAGATAACAGTGAACTAAAATATGTTGAAGGCGAAATATGGAAAATTTATTATATTATATAATGGCATAAAATTGCGTCATATTATATATTACATACAGGAACACCTTTAGGGAGGTTGTGCCTTATCCCACCCTCACTGACCTCATAGAAGGACTTTCGGGTCTACATGTTTAACGTGCCCATATCCGGCCTAGACGTGAAGGTATTTAGTAGCATACGTCAGGATATGAACCCAGCACGCCCAGTCGGAGGCCCAACGCGCTACCACTAGGCTACCCTGGTCCCAACGTGAATTACAGTTGAATAAAAAAGCATGAAAATATCGGAGCCATGAGAGTCGACATAGTAGTGGGAACTCAGGGAAAAAGGAACAAGCCTACTGCGAGCCCCACTCGCATCCTGTTCGAAGGCATAACTTGCCTGTTAGAGCAAAAATCTGGCAAAATCCTGTCGTATTCCTAAACCTATTGCTACTCTTTCATGAGCAAAAAGCGCGTCAGGTAGGTTATTACTGTGTCTTTATGCGCATAACGACGCAGCTATATGATGTAAAAAAGTTCAAAACAGGAAAAAAAGTTTTTCAACTCGACGTCTGATATCCTCTTCTTATTCTTACTCAGATGAAATACTAAAATTTAATTGGACGCACCAGAGTTTTGTTGACAATTTCATTTTGAGAGCATCCGATCGGTGAGTCATCATTGCTCCCTGCTAGTGGACAAACCTGGAACTTCCATGTCGTAGCCAAAATTTGAACTCTGTCACGCCTTGGTAGCTCGCTAATTACTATTCTCTGCGGGCGATATCATTAAAAACACATTCTAACTCGAGCAAACTTCAGATGTTTTATATATGTTCTTATAAAGGGATGTGCATGTTATAAGCATAAAATATCATCCGTAAATATTGTTTGCCAACGTGGGGCAGTTGTCAATGAAGACGTTCGCACTTAATCTACGAGAATCGTTGGCTGCTTTCAATGGGGGCACCTTATAGGTGAACCAACACCAGCCGCTGGTGACGCCTCAATTTTAGCTGAGAACTCCCATGGGCCACATTTAGAGGGACTCGTACCTTCTTCCTCCCACTATGACCTCATAGATGAACTTTCCGGCCTACAGATTTAGCGTGCTCTTATACGAAGCTTAGACTCTAAGGTATTTAATCGAGTTTGTCGGGATTCGAATTGAGCACCTCTAGTTCAAAGCCCAAGGCGCTAACAGTAGGCTACCCCGGGCATTCATTTGTAAATGTAATATATATATCTGACTTTAATTTTTTGTCCCGACTCCTTTCTTTTTATTACCATGTTTTATTAACTCGCTTTCTTGTTTGTGTGTTTGTCCAGTACAAATCTTGCAATCAATTTTTAACTAACTTCACGACTAGCTAGACATTTGAAACTTTTAGAATAGCTCACAACACGATGACAATGCATTCTTTTAATACTTTTAGCCATCTTTAAGCAGAGTTGAAATCATTTTTACCATGTTTTTATTAACTCGCTTTCTTGTTTGTTTGTTTGTTTGTCCAGTACAAATCTTGCAATCGATTTTTAACAAACTTCCCGACTAGCTAGACATTTGAAACTTTTAGAATAGCTCAGAACACGATGACAATGCATTCTTTTAATACTTTTAGCCATCTTTAAGCAGCTTTGAATTCATTTTCAGTTAATTTTTTTGTTTGAAAATTTCTTATAATTGTTCTCTTTATTACGCATTTGATCATTTTCTTTCAAGTTGATGGGATAATTCATCAAAAAAATTTTAAAGTATTTATTAATACGTAGAATTATCAAGTTTACATGATTCAACAGAAAATTTAAAAACATGGTATATAAAAAGTTCTTTTCATCTTTAATTATTTTAAATTAAGTTTTCCTTTTTTGATAATTTATTTTTAAATAAAATTCATATTTAAATTAATGAATAGAAATAAAAATATTTTTTACAGCTATTTATTGTTTGCTATTTGTTTATATTTCAAGAATATTTGGTTAGAATGTTCTACTTACGTGACAAGCATATAAGAGCAGTCTTCAGTGAAAGAAGTATAGTCGAAATAACATTACTTACGTCCCCATTACCCTTCACCACTTTCCTAAAACACATATTATTTGTCGTCGTAAAGTGAAATCACAATATTCTGGGATACGAAAAATGAAGTATTCTTAAGAAAGCTACGTGCCTCAAATACAAAAGTAAAGAAATATTCTTAAATAATATATTTTCTCTCCAACGATTCTTAAATATTTTTTATAGTAAATAAAATAAATGCAAAATCCTAGAAGACGAAGGTCGGTTACGATATTTTTGAAAGTCGAGTCTTGCCTTTAAAACTTTGTTACCTTTCCTTTCTGATGACTGAACAACCTCACGTACAGATACACACACACACAAATACACATGCATTTATATAATGCATACTGATATTTTGACATTGAAATACAATTATTAAATAAATATATATCATAATTATATGCATATTAAGATTAAACCAATATTTATGTATAAAATAATATATGGATCAAATAAATGAAAATTAAAAGAAATAATTATATTTCAATATAAATATTATATACCGGGTGGCCATAATTAAACTGACAGTGCTCACAGTGTTCTGTAGCGCGATCTATTTGCGAGAATGTCGCCACATTTTGTAGGAAGATTAAACAAGACGGGGGACGAAGGATTCCGCGAAAAAATAAATTAGTTCCAAAAGTCACCGCTAGGAGTATATTTGGCGCTGTGTAATAGAAGAATGGACCTACGATAAATTCCGCTGTGAACCCACACCAAACAGTTACCTTTGGTGAATGTAAGGGAATTTCTGTGACTGCATGTGGTGATTTGTCATCCCAAATTCGGCAGTTCTGGGTATTCACAGTTCCATGCAGGTAAAAGTGGGCCTCGTCTCCCCATAAGATTTTCCACGGCCAAGCATCATCCACCTCCATTCTGGCAAGAAAGGTGAGAGCAAAAGTCAATCGCTTATCATGGTCGGGGTACAGTAACTCCTGTACACGGCTGATCTTGTACGGATAGAAGTTGATAATCTTTCGTAAGATTTTCCATACCGTACTGTAAGGCATATCCATATTCCGAGCTAATGCACGAGCGCTAGAGGTGGCAGCAATATTGTCTGGTCCTCTGTCGACAATCGCCGTGGCAACTGCTTCGATTGTATCCTGTGGTACAAGTTTTCGTCCTCTGCCTGACTGAACCTTCAGAGAACATGTTTTCGCAAACGTCGCAACCATTGCTTTTAGCCCATTAACTGACACAGGACCGTTATCTTTACGCATTTTTTGTGCGTTCTAAAAGCACGAAGAGCGGCTGACACGTTGCACTGGTTGAGGTAAAAGAATTTGACCAGTAACGCACGCTCGACTAAAGAAGGAGACATTGCACATAAACTTTCAAACCGATTGATTCGAAACGTAACACATTGCCTTTTAAAACCCAAGCAGCTGGCACTGTGCCAATGGATGTAACGTGAAATTTGAATAAAGAACTTCTTCTGCTCAGCGAACGTGATATTGCAGATCACGAGACTTTATCGGTGTTTATGTAGATTTTACGCTTTTTTAAAAGTGTTGCCATATTGCACTTGAACTAAATAAGAAAATGTGCATAATAAAAGGTAATTTTATTCCGTATTAATTTGCATTTGTTAACACTCTATTTTCTATTACACAGCGCCAAATATTCCCCTAGCGGTGACTTTTGGAACTAATTTATTTTTTCGCGGAATCCTTCGTCTCCCGTCTTGTTTAATCTTCCTACAAAATGTGGCGTCATTCTCGCAAATAGATCGCGCTACAGAACACTGTGAGCACTGTCAGTTTAATTATGGCCACCCGGTATATATATATATATATATATATATATATACGGTGCCGTATCTGTGCCCTGGGTAAGAATTTGCATTTGGGCCCCTTAATTAATTATGAAATAATAAGACAAATACAGTATTCTGGGTCCCCCTTCCAAGTGGGCCCTGGATGGGTGTCCCTGTTGCCCCCCGCCTAGTTACGGCACTGTATATATATATATATATATATATATATATATATATATATATATATATATATATATATAGTCCGACCACGGAAGCAAGGTCCCTGGAAGCTGTTACGCATGCGCGAGAAAAGCTAGTCTACTTAGAAAATAGGGGAAAACGTCATATTTTCGGATGTGTTTGTTTGTGAAATGCGGAATGTATTTCAGACTGCTTTTTGTCCGCAATTTTGATCGAATATGTGAATAATAATTTGAAAATAATAAAAAGAAAGAAGCAAATCTATTTAAAAAATAGGAGTTTTATAGGAGTGGATATTTTCGGATTACATCACAATCAAAATTATCTAAAGCTACGTTTTTGGTGGTTCTTTTTTTCTGAAGTTTCCTCGCAGATTCAAATTTTGGAGTTTCTTCACCCTTTGCTTCTCTGCGTATTCTTTTTACACTGGACATTGATATCCCGGTCATTTCACTAGCTCTCTTTAGGGATTGCGAAAGTGGAACAATAACATTTCCTTCTAGTGCTTCTTTATCACACAATTTAATTACATTGTGTATTATACGTTTACAATCACAACGGAATGGCTTATTCCGAGCAGTTGTGTTGGGTAAAGGATCCATTAATTTTAATATAATAATCAAATTAACAGACGGGGAAAAAGCAAGCAAGCGCAGTTAGTAACCGATTCTAAAGAATGTCGAGAGACTACGAGACTTATCCCCCTCCTTCCTCAACAACCTTACCTACAGCGTGAATAGAATCGTCTTGGCACTATGCCAACCGTGGTTCTTCGTACTGTGGTCGGACTGTATATATATATATATATATATATATATATATATATATATATATATATATATATATGTGTGTGTGTGTGTGTGTGTGTGTGTGTGTGTGTGTGATGATATTCACCGAGGAGATGGTGCACACAAGATTCGCGAATACTCAAATCAGGCATTTCGGTTGGTGGTACTCGTTGTCACCGAGGAACGAGCAGGAACATATTGGAGAGATCGCACAGCAGATATGCGAAACACGAAGTCTGTGAAATATTTTTATTAATCCAAATAATGAAGGCAGCTCACCGCACAAGAGATTTCAGCTCACTAACTTTACATCAGATAATTTGACACTTAGGTACAAACAAACTAGTCCCGGACCCGCCTGAACTTGAATTATACAAGACACCACAAAATGGGAAGGACAGCGGTGGCGACGGTAACAAAAAGCACAGCGACACACAGGACGAGATAGAACGGAAGCAGACAGAAAAAGCGCGGGAATATCGTTGTTAGACCTTGCATAACAAAGGTTCGTGACCCTACCGATAGGTGTCTAAAATTCTTTTAATTGGCTGACCCCGATCATGTGGTATATGAGTCGAAAGTCGTATGATTCTCGCGCGGTTTTGAATCATGTCTAAAAATAACTTTGTTTCGCGCGCGTGTGTTTAAGGGATAATATGGTCGGTTAGTTCTTTAATTCCTTGGTCGCAATTTGGAAAAAGGGACTGTGCTTTATTGAAACGATAATAGAACGATTTAGAATACGCGTTAGATTAGGACAATTAATTATAGTGGGGAGTTATTATTACACACACACACGCACATATATTATTTCATTATTACCTAAGGTTGTATGTTGAGTAAGACCTGTAATGATTATCTAAGACCGTATATGCATTTGATATTAAGAAAACGACCCTTACAACAGACTGACGCATCACGTTTCATTTTTACTTTAAATTTACCCTAATGAGTATTAACACTAGTACTACCGACATTTAAGTTGTATTTATTTCTATCAGTGGTAAAACCGGTCAATTGGACCATCTTAGAAGTTCTAATGTCAAATTTGACAAGCAACTTTATTGTTAAGTACCTTTCGTCTCTTAGAGCATTTATTTACTGATTTCATAATGAGACGGTCAAGGTGAATTCAGTACTGTTTCCATGATGTAAAAAACATTCTAAACTTTTTTAAGGGTCTTTCTAATAACCAAAAATAGCAATTAAAAAAAATCAGATACAACTGATTTCCTGAGACTCACCAGAGTAGGTATAAAACATTGTCTCTTGTGATGAACACCAAATAAGTTCTATATAATTCAAAATGTTACGTCAACCACAGCGTTAAGCTTATACGACCTTATAAACCTGAAGTCCAGCAACTGCGTAGCAAAACCTGCAAATTCAGTCGAGGGTGAACTTCACCTGTCCGGGTTATTAATATGGGCCTGGGTGCCGGACGGACAGTACAGATCTGCCGACCAATTGGGACAACCCGGGGCCCTTAAGTTCTATATAAATACTAACTTTAAAATGATAATTATTAAGTATAAAAGTATAATGTCAGTTTTTATATATTTAATTATGTCCCGAACTAAACAGACGCAGATTTTGAATTCAATTTTTGGTTTTATTGAATTAATTTCAATTCCTGTTTACAACCAATTTTCAAGGAGCTCATTGGTTTTAGGGATTTTTGATTGTGCCATAGGATCGTTAGGTTGCATTCAGTATTTCATTCATATTTAAAATAACTTTTAAAACTCTTTTGACTTAGATAACTATGGATAAATTCAGATGTATATGCATAGTCTTCCTCTTCCACAATATTGATAAACTATTAAATGAACTCTAGTACGAGTCTCGTACTAGAGTAGAATCTCGTACCTCAGCGCAGATAAAAATCATGATAGATGTACAGTCGAAACCCGTTATAGCGAACCCGGTGTATAACAAACTCAAGGATATCACGAACGAAAATTTTGGTCCCGTCGTTTTCTTATTGTACGTAATTTAATTAGGATTTTGTCAGTTTAATGTAATCGATTTTAGTCGATTTAATTCATTAATTATCATTTTTAATAGATTTTATCATTTTTTAATACATCATTATTGAATGCACATTGCAACTAATGAGTTATAAATTTTGTGGACTCTAGCATTTTTCTTAACGATTCGGATATAGCGAACAAAATCTTTTGTCCCTTAAGGGGGTCCGGGACACATTTTTAAAAAAAATTTATTTATTGAGTTAAAATTTTTAATTTTTTTGTGATGGTCAACCATATAATTTGTAAACAAAATCACATCATAAAATTTGTCAAACAGTTTTTAAAAAATTTTAAAATTTAAAATTTTTAATAAAAGTGGGGTAATTTAAAATCTTTATAACTCGAAATATTATTTGTCGAATTTCAAAAATTTTTTATTTAAATAAATAGAAATATATAAGTTTTATTTCTGATTCAGAATTTTTTGAAATATTAATTTTTAAAGAAATTAAAAATATTTAGATTAAAAATTACAAAAAAAGTTATGTAACTTATTTCTAAAAAATCATATTTTCAAAAGTGAATTTTTTTTTTAAATTTGCCGAATCAGAATTAAAGTAAAATAGTTGAAAAAGGCATGTTCCAAGTTTCAATCATTTATCTTTAACGGTTCTTGACTTATAGCAATTTAAAAACGAGAAATGAGGGAAAAACCCATCATGCCGAAAAACGAACTTAAAGGTTAAAACAACGATTGGCTACTATTAGAATGTTGCCAAAAGTAAATTTATCCTGTTCTAATAAAGATAGAAACATGATTTAAACGTCATTTTAAGCGTAAAAGAACAAAAAAATGTTAATGCAATAAATTTTTTTTCGAAAATTCGAACATTTTATGTCCTGGACCCCCTTAAAGTTCGTTATAACGGGGTTCATCTGTATTTCTTTTAGAAATTTAAGTTTTTCTCTATATATTTTTTATTCTTAGTTAGAGTGCTTGAAAAGTAATGCCAGCTGATTTTAAAAACATCTGGTCATCTATTTGCTACTAGTTACAGTATTGAAGATATTTCAATCCAGGTAAAAATGTCAAACGATTAGATTTCAGTGGACTGGTATATTACGGTATAGAAGATATATTTCATCATTAAGAAATTTATTTAGTCGGGATAGTTATCTATAACTGGGAGATTTAAAAATTTGCCTCTTTTAAAATTTTAATGAAGTTTTAAATCAAGGCGAATGCACTTAATACGCGTTTAATTTACTTCATTTTAAATAACTTTCGTTTCTTTCTTCATTCAGTCTACTTAGGAGATTTGCCCCTTGAAAATCCCGACCTGTTTGGAGGAGATATTTTGGGAATCGAAGACGCTTCGGTAAGTATGAATTGAAAAATCTAACTCATTCAGTTTCTAAACGATCATTTCGAAGTAATATTATTTCAACAACTTTATTGAAATAAAAACTAGAGAAAAGAAGCTAGAAACCATTAACATGTTATGATATATTCAAATATGTCTTTAATATCTTTTATAATTTCCTTCTTTAAAGTTTTTCTGAAGTAGAAGAGAACACGGACGAAATACCGAAATTTAATTGGAGCAACTAAAAATAAATCGTTAATTCTTTTTAACAAAGTTTCCTCAGGAATCAAACGCATTTTTCTTCATACCGAAATGCTTGAAATACTAAACTGCATTTTAATAAAACCTGATAATTATTAACTTTAATTAACGTCCTGATTTATTTCTCACAGATTGTAAAAATAACAAAAGCAATCAACTGTTGAGGAATTTTGAATGTGATTTAACCCTTCAGCGGGAGCGCCAATTTTTGGAACACCAGCAGGCGCGTGTGGCACAAAGTGCAACGTCTCTTTCAACTTTGAGTATTCCTTTTGTAATAAACTTTTTCTTTTGAAATTCAAAAAAATGATTCTGAGTTTTATGAAAAGATATAAAATGTTAATAATATTGAGGTATATTTATAATTAAAGGCGAAAGAATGCAGATACAATCGCCTTATTTCAAAATTGTCCGGTTTATTGGATCTAAGGAATACTTGCGAATGGATTCCTATTATGTCCAAAATACTTAAAAAACAAATATATTGTTCATCTTCGTGATATGCGGGATACCATATAATAGCTGCACATTTTATCGAGTACATCAACTCCTACTTTTGTCGTATTGTAATCCAGTATAATCGTTGGTTTACCACGGTTAAATCACGACTACCAATGAATAGAAAGGAATACAAGGGTCAGAAAATCAGACCTGCTTTAGAAAGGGTGTAGCTATAAATAGAAACCGCTTAGAACATTCAACCCTTACATGTAAAAACAAACCATTCAAAATTACGAAAATGTTTCACTCTGTACACAGGCGCGCCCGCTGAAGGGTTAACAATTTATATATATAAAACACTTCCGTAACTGACTGACTCACTGACATACAACTCACAGACCAAACCGCTGGACCTAAAGGGATGAAATTTTGCATGGCGATTCTTTTTATAGTGTAAGGGTGCATTAAGAAAGATTTTTCAAAAATTCTACTTAGATTTTTTTAAATTAAATTTTTAAGCTGTTTTAGTGACTTTTTTTAAGTTTGCATTTAAAATAATAATTTGAGGGTTATAAAATTTATATCACGAGAAACATCATAAAAATTCCTTTAAATGCGATCTTTTTCGAATCTTTACCTCCATTTTCTGATGTTTTGGGAATTTTTAAAGATAAATTTGTAGAATTTAATTTATTAAATGCTGATCACGTGATTTCTTTTTCTAGTACTTTAAATAAATTTATCGTCACGTGCATAGACAAAAAATATTTTTTTACTTGCTAATGCGGCAGACGATTGGACATTATCCAAAAAATTATTAAAATACAATAAGATATTATGTTCCTCAAACTGTACAATATTCTTTAGTATGTCCTATTACATTTAATTGGAATATTTTCTTCTACATTATTTTGTCTAGAAAAATATCTCTTACGATTTTTATAAATATATTTTTTGTTTTTTTACATCAATTGCATACATTGATCGTCGTATTTATTATATATATATATATATATATATATATACTAGCTGAAAACTCGCGCTTCGCTACGGAGTACATTCAAATTAAATACAAATGTCAATGTATGCAATTAATACCAATATATATATATATATATATATATATATATAATAAATGCGACGATCAATGTATACAATTGATGTAAAATACACTCATGGACAAAAAAATTAGCGCACCAAGAAATAATTGCGGGATCGTAACGAAACTTGCAATAAAGGTACATGTCGGGGAGATATGCAAATGATTAGAAATGCAGCGTGATTGCGCATTACGTATAGCCGGTAGAGGGCGTTGAACATCGTACTCTGTGGAGTATAAAACAGGTAACCAAAGCTTGTTTGAGTGTGCTGAATCATTTACAAAGGAAGAGCTGAGATAGACATGCCATTACGCCGTGTTCGAAGACAATATAAGCAGTTGTCGCAGTTTGAGAGGGGGAGAATCGTCGGGATGATGGAAGCTGGGTGGTCAGCTACGCGAGTAGCTCGTCAATTAGGCCGCTCTGATTGTGTTGTGAGGAGGTGTTGGGACCAGTGGACCCGAGAGATGTCATGTACACGAAGACCAGGCTCATGACGCCCTCGACAGACCAGTCGTCGAGAAGACCGCCACATCGTAAGAAATGCACGCGTACAGCCAACTGCTTCATCGGCCGCCATCCAGGAACAGGTAGCACCTTCACTAGGGGCCTCTGTGTCTTCTCGAACCATACGAAGGCGCCTGGCTGAAGGACAGTTGGTATCGCGGCGCCCATTACGTGTGCTGCCCTTGACGCCCACCCATCGACGCCTCCGTTTGGAGTTTTGCCGCGTACGAGGAAACTGGACTGCAGCGGAATGGAACCAGGTCGTCTTTAGCGACGAATCCAGATTCAATCTCGGCAGTGATGACAATCGTGTTCGTGTGTGGAGAGCCCGTGGTGAACGCTTCAATCCTGCCTTTGCTGTACAGCGACACATCGCTCCCACAACTGGTGTGATGGTATGGGGTGCCATTGCCTACAATACACGGTCACCCCTGGTATTGTTCCATGGCACCATGACAGCCCAGCGGTATGTTTATGAAATCCTGCAACCACATGTGTTGCCACTCATGCAACGGCTCCCAGGAGCCATTTTTCAACAAGACAATGCTCGGCCTCATACGGCAAGGGTATCACAAGACTGTCTCCGCACTGTTACTACCCTTCCTTGGCCTGCCCGATCCCCAGATTTGTCTCTAATCGAGCATATCTGGGATCATTTGGGACGACGAGTTGGGCATCCCACGAGTTTGAACGAAGTAGAGGCAAGGTTACAACAAATGTGGAACGAAATATCTCAAGACATCATACAGAACTTGAGTGACTTAATGCCCGATCGTATCGCATCGTGCATTCGCGCTAGAGGAGGTCCAACGGAGTATTAACTCCTCCGTTCTTTTGTCTTTTTCTCTGAAATAAATTATCCCTTTTCTTTGATTTTCTTATCATTTACTTATATCAAAGTAGTCATTACGTATGTAAAATTTCGTTTCATTTTGACGAATCCTTCTTGGTGCGCTAATTTTTTTGTCCATGAGTGTATATATATATATATTTATATTTATAAAAAAATCGTAAGGGATATTTATTTTTTTTGGATAATATCCAATCGTCTGCTGCATTAGAAAGAAAAAGAATATTTTTTTGTCTATTTAGTTGTTATGCACGCGGCGATAAATTTATTTAAAGTACCAGAAAGAGAAATCACGTGATCAGCATTTAATAAATTAAATTCTAAAAATTAATCTTTAAAAATTCACCAAAAATCAGAAAATCGAGGTAAAGGTTCGAAAAAGATTTCATTTTAAAGGGATTTTTATGATCTTTCTCGTGATATAAATTTTATAACCCTCAAATTATTATTTTAAATGCAAACTTAAAAGAAGTTTCAAAAACAGCTTAAAAATTTAATTTAAAAAAAATCTAAGAAGAATTTTTCAAAAATCTTCTCTAGTGCACCCCTAAACCATAAGAAGGATCTCCATGCAAAATTGCAGCTCTTTAGGTCCAGCGGTTTGGTCTGTGCGTTGTATGTCAGTCAGTCAGTCAGTGAGTGAGTCAGTTACGGAACTGTGTTATATATATATATATATATATATATATATATATATATATGTGTGTGTGTGTGTGTGTGTGTGGATGGATGAATGTCCTCTAAAAAAAAGCCTGCAGCGGTGAACTAGAACTTTTCAAATGGAAAAATTTGAGGGATTTTATTTCTTGACTAGCTGAAAACCCGCACTTCGCTACGGAGTACATTCAAATTAAATAGAATGGTCAATGTATGCAATTAATGCCAATATATATATATATATATATATAGATATATATATATATATATATATATATATATATATATATATATATATATATTTATTTATTTTTGGCATTAATTGCATACATTGACCATTCTATTTAATTTGAATTTACTCCGTAGCGAAGTGCGGGTTTTCAGCTAGTCAAGAAATAAAATCCCTCAAATTTTTCCATTTGAAAAGTTCTAGTTCACCGCGGCAGGCTCTTTTTTAGAGGACATTCATCCACACATACCGGAATTCTGTTGACTATTTCATGATGTGAGCACCAAATAAATGAGTCAGCATTACTCCCTACGAATGGACATCTACGTCGTAGCCGAGATTTGAACCCGGTGTCCCGCAGTGATAGCTTGCTAATTACTATACACCGCGGGAGGCTTCATTAAAAACACATTCTAACTCGAGCAAACTTCGTGTGTTTTATCTACGTTTTTACACTACAGGATTTTACTCCTGGAAAACCTTTTCAAGATTTTTTCTTCCTTCTTGTACGCACTAAATATTTTTCATTTTTACTGCTTCAGTTAGAACTATTCAGTTTTATCATAAACTGTTATACTAAAATCATCTTCAACTTTGTTCATGTTTTTCGTTTTAAAAATTTACACATTTATTATCTTAGTTTTGAGATCAGATTTGAAAGTAATGTTATGATGCTTTGATTCTAAAGTAGATTAATTTAAAATTTTGAGTCAATTTATTGAAAATCTACTGTGGTAATGCGTTGTTATTTGAAGTAATTGAATTAGTGGCCCTCCTTAGATGAGAGAAAAGGGGCTTAAAGATTTTAGCTGCTTTCACTCGACATTTTAGCAGAAATATTTTGAAAATATTGCAGATAATTTATTGTTTTTTTCACTTGTATATCTATGGTGCCCGGTATAAAGGGTTTAAGTAAAAAAAGTGATTTTTAGATATTTGTTAGTATTGATAAAAAAAAAATCTTTTGACTTGTATAAAAGGCTTAAGTCTATCAATTTTGCATACAAAAGTACATTTCTTTGTACAAGAGACTGAAGTGGAATTATTGTTTGCGATTGGTATAAAAGCCAATAACTTGGTATATTTAAATCACTGTTTTTAACTTAAGCCCTTTATACCGGGCACCATAGATATATCTATATTACAAGAATATAAAATATAGTGAAGTGTGGAAATATACTGCCCTCCAAAAGTTAAGGTACAACATGTTTTTCTAAGCTCACTCTTAAATTAAATGCAGTAATAATAATATTCATAGTGTATAGGAATGATAGTATCGAACTTTAAGATAACTTGTGCAAAAAAACCTTGGTCACCACTTTCATTTTAAATAATTGTCACTTACATAAGAGTAAGAGAAAATGTGGAAAAATCCAACTTTCCTGACTTTAAGTATTGTGTATGATTGTTTATCTTCAATTTTTATTGGCAGTTTCGTTGACAATACCCAGGAAAGTCTACCAATATCTCGGAGAAGTCGTTTACCCGATTCATTAAGGTGGAGGACGATCGGATGGATGAAAATGGGGTTGTCACAAGCTGATGCTGCTAGACCCCTCAATGTGTCTCGAAGTGTGGTCCAAAGACTGTGGAATCAGTTTACATCAGAAGATTCTGTGTCTAGACATGTTCCAAGCTGACCACGAGTTACAACACCTGCTGTAGACCGCTTTCTAGCTCTTTCGGCCCGAAGAAGGAGAAGCATTTCTGTGCCTCAGCTTGTTTCGGATCATTTTATCGCTCCAGAGACAAGAATATCCGCTACTACGGTGCGAAGACGCGTTCCCAATTGTGGTCGCTATGCAAGTCGACCAGTTGTGTGTGTCCCACTTAACCGACGACAGAGAAGTGCCCTTTTATGTTGGGCAAGAGAACACGTTTCCTGTACCAGACAGCAATGGACTTCTGTACTCTTCACAGATGAGTCCAAGTTCATACTAGAGATCGATTCAGGGCGTCTGATGATCTGGAGGAAACAAGGCACCTGATACATCCAATCCAACGTTGCTGAAAGATACAATTACAGAGATGGTGGAATCATGGTTTAGGCAGAAATCTCTCTCAGTGATCACACTGACCTGCATGTCATCTATAGAGGAACTCTGATTGGTGTAAGATATCGAGATGAGATCCTTGATCAATATGCCCTCCCATATGCCGCTATTATTGGCAACGAACTCATTCTAATGAATGATAATGCAAAACCTTACCGAGTTGTGCTTGTAGAGGATTATCTTGAGGGTCACGGTTTGGAGTGAATGGAATAGCCAGCTCGATCTCCAGACCTGAATCCGATAGAGCAAGTTTGGGACTACCTTGGAAGATACGTTACTGCTTTTAGTTCTCCAACAAGGTCGTTACATGACCTGGAATAAGATTTACTCCGTGTCTGATCTTCGCTTCAGACTTCGGTGTTCGACAGAATGAAGAACTGTTTAGTGCACATTTTATTAAAATTTCTTAAGTTTTGGAGGGCAGTATATATTACGATCAACCAGTATACTGATGAATTATTGACTTGATGTACAAACATTGACATAAATTCGTTTTATCGGGCTTGAGATGTTGTTTATGTTTCTAATGCCCCCTGGACGGAATGTATTCCAGACCAGGTCCATATAGGCTAGTGGGCTGAGGGGTGCTGCTCCTGTTTATAATGACACCACAAGGGACGGAGTCCAATTTAGCCAAGTGCCACCGCAATTTCGACCGAGCACCCCTCAGGGGTTGCTTCTGGGGGATCGTTCCTCTTCCCACCCTCTCTGACCTCATAGAAGGACTTTCCGGTCTACGGATTTAACGTGCCCATATCCGGTCCAGACACGGAGTTATTTAACGGTATATTGTAGGGATTCGATCCGAGCACCCTCAGCACCGAAAGCCGACGCGCTACCACCAGGCTACCTCGAGCCTTTCGTATGCCGTGATAAGTATTAGTCATTTTGAGTAGTTTGTGGACGAACAATACCCATTTTATCTTCAGCTTGTGTCTGTCAGATTCACTTGTTAGTGTTTATGCTCTGGTTGGGATAATGTTTCTTTAGAAGCTAAAGTAGACTCTACATCAAATGAGGTTGACAACAGTTGTCGACCTTAAAGATTCTTACCTATGACTGTGAACTTTTCATCACGAGAAAGTTTGACCCAAACTGAAATCGGCCAAAATTTTCTATTAAGATGGTTTTGAAACTGCGCCTCCACAGCTCCGCATTTTGTGGCCAGGAAGTTTTTTAGTCGCCGCACGTAGTTGCTGTTATGGAGAAGAAAAGTAGAAAGCTGCTATAAACTAAATCTGGATCCACTAGTTTGAAAAATTTACAGAAGTAGTATTGTTGTTTATTGTTTGCAAATGCGCGGCACTTCTCAATTCACTTCTCAAACATTCTCACATTATCCTCTTTGGCCGGACGAATGGCTAGGGCGCTGGCATATGGTACCTGCAGTTTGCGGGTTCAAGCCCCACTCTTGGCATGAACGTTTGTAGCCGTTCGGAATCAACTTTAAGCAGTAGGTCCCGGTCTAATTAGCCCTCGTGTAGTAAAAGTTGACCGTAGCGCTCAAAACTTAACCAAACCAAACTCACATTATCCAGAGAGAATCATTGGTTGCTTTCAATGGGGGCATTGCATAGGTGAACCAATACCATCCTCTGGTGCCACATCAATTTCGACCGAGCATCCCCAGGCATGACATCTGGCGGGATCGTACCTTCTCTCACCCTCTCTCCCTTCATAGAAGGACTTTCCGGTATACGGGTTTAATGTGTACATATCCGGCCTAGGCACGAAGGCGTTC
Source organism: Dolomedes plantarius (assembly GCA_907164885.2). Taxonomy (NCBI): domain Eukaryota; kingdom Metazoa; phylum Arthropoda; class Arachnida; order Araneae; family Dolomedidae; genus Dolomedes; species Dolomedes plantarius. The sequence continues at coordinate 119,350,049 of OU015496.1, read as the reverse complement.
GTCGGTATTCGAACCGAGCACACACAGTTCCAAGCCAAAGGTTGCAAGATAGAAGAAAAATTCCTTGTTGAACAAAAAAGCTCTTTTTTCTTCTTTTCTCAAAACAAAAAACTTCTTTTAGTAATGACATGGACCTTATGATTATTCTAATCGGGAACTTTTAAACTTTTTAATATATTTGCAGCAAAACTATTTAATTTTCAGAAAATTTCAGCTGGCTAGGAACTGGGTCTTAGCCTAGGAAAAAGGAAAAATATACGAGTATCTTTATAAGATAGCAAATCGACCAATTCTCATACAAACACTTTGTTGGGATCTAAAAAGGTACTCGTCAAAACAATGAGGAATAATTTATTCTTGGATTATCAATGACACGAAAAAATTATTTTTTCAATGAATTACCTTAACATTCCTTTCAGTGTAACAGCAAAACTAGCTTTAATTTCATCGTAACCTATAAATAAAATGCAATACAGAGGTCTGCAGGGGGTCGTCTTCAAAATTTAAATTTACAGTTAAATAAATTATTTGTCCCATATTGTTAATAAAATGTAAATCAGATAAACATTTTCACCGTATTCATGTAGAGTTGTGCTTTAGGATCGCAGTGCAATCGTCAACGAAAAGAAGCTATGGCCAGGAGGAAAAGTTCCGTACGTGATTGACCCAGGACTGAGTAAGTGTTTAATTGCGTCGATGATTCTCAGCGTATTATTTTTCAAATGTTGGAGTCCTCAAATGATACTACTAAAATTTCAATAATTTGAAAAATTAATTGAAAAATAATTTGAAAAATAATTTGATTAATTTGAAAAACATCAAAAACGCCCAATTCTAAAACCCAGACATAAATAGAGTTCCGAGGGTTATTTTTAATACAATGCGGTGTCACTGAACTTTATATACCTTACAGCTGAACCAACGCTACTCCCTGGTGCCACTTGAATTTTGACCGAGCATCCCCCAGGTACGACATCTAGAGGAATTGTACCTTCTCTCACCATCTCTAACATCATAGAGGGATGGTCTACGGATTTAAAAGCCCCATATCACTCCTAGACATGGAGGTATTTTCATGGCGCTTGTCGGAATTCAAACCGTCAGTGCCGACAGCCGTCTCGATACCACTTAGGTTACTTCGAGCCCCACTATTCGATGTCATTGAGCTATATGTATAATCCAGTTCTTGTCTAAAGGAACATTTTAAGAAATCTTTGTTAGCAGCAATCCTAGATATATGAGTTTTGAACTTTCCACAAATATTCAATGAAACTAGGGCCTGGAAGCTGAGAAGGTAAGTTTACGAATTTAGAAGTGTAATGTCTCCGGATACTAAAAAAATGGATTTCAAATAATAATGTAAACATAGGTGGTATATTTCGTCTTCTGCGTATACTGGTGATCGTTTGGGGAAAAAATATTCTAAAATTAGTACGGCGATAGTCTTTGGAGCCAATAATTTTTGGCTCTCAATGCACGGTAGTCAGATGTTTTTAATAGCAGATGCTAACTGACTCATAATTGATATTTACGTCAGGTACTTTTTAGTTACTTGCACATTTTTCAGAGATGATTTAAAGCATTCATCAAACTAAATATATAACTAAAAGATGAATTAAACTCATTCCCGCAATTTTTTTCTGATTTTGTGATGTTACCATCATTGGCTTCCCTAGGGGGCCATGGAGAGTTTCAGGTTAAATAGAAAGTTTCATGTAATGAGAAGAGGGAAAAAGAGGTAGTGTGTTACATGTTATAAGAGAAAGGAAGACGCTGATTTTGACGATACTCGTCCAAATTAAACCAATAATGCACATGGAGATTGTTTCTAGATGTACCATACAATGGAAAATTTGTAAATGCATAATTAAAGTTTCATTTACATTAAAATAAAGCAGTTTAATTTACAAAATACAGGTATTCCTCGACTAACGACCGAGATAGGGACCGAAACATTGGTCGTAAGTTGATTTGATCGTAAGTCGAGTTTACAAACAATTTTTCTTTTGTATATGTACCCATACATATATTTTTTACTTTCATACATACATACGTAATTTAAAATACATTGTACGTTATTTAGAAGACATAAATTATTCTTCGCCATCACTACTTATTATGTTAGTACAATACATTGGTTCAGAATTTGAGACAAAAGAAACGTTGAAAGTTTTTTTAACAAAGTTATCCAAGGGAGTTTGAACAGTTTGCGTCTTCTTTTCCTTGTACATTGTCTGGTAGCAAGGCAGATTTTCCTGGCACTTGTGAATCTTTCTTCATTTGGATCCATTGCTTCTAATTATTGTAGTACTTTATTAATATAGTGAAAAGCTGAAGCCATTTCTTTCAAAACAAATTTTTATTGTACTTGGGCTTGTTTGTTTGTTTTATTTTGAAGTCTATTACACTTATATTTTTTGTGGCACTTTTACTATTTCCAGCCATACTGGGAATGAAATTATACATGCACTTAACTTCACAGATAAAAATCAAACCACTACATATTTAACAATACAAAACAGTTAGTAATATTTTTATGTAATAATAATGAGAAGCGATGACTGCGCACTTCTTTTGTTAACTATCGAAGGTTTATTTGATTTATCGTGTGGATATCAAAACTATTGCATCATACATTTTTATTATTACATAAAAAATTTGTGCATTATTGCTGAATATTGCATAATATTTTTTAATACTTACGTAATATATCTAGGTATGTATCGTACATTCGAGGAACAATATTTTTGAGGGGAAAAATAAGTAAAAATAAAAATTTCGGTGCGAGTGGCCGTAAGTCGAGGAATACCTGTAAATAAAAATTAAAAAATTCGCAAGTACCTGTAATTTTTTTCCTTTCAAAACAAAACTTTTACAAAAGCTTCACTGAAAAAATATGCCGCAGTTGTTGGAGATAGTATCAAAAAATGTTTGAATTTCAAATTTACAACAATACAGAGAAAATCCCCACAAGTGTAAAAATTCCTTCAAGAATCCTAACTTATAAGTGGTGTAAAGGTATCGTAATTCTGTAAGCTTGTAAGTAGTCTCCAGGTGATATGGCTGGAGGATATGGTATGTGAGAATATCTAGTCCTCCACGAAAAGTAAAATAGCTCTCTTATCAGATCTACGACGCGTTGTGAATTGTCGAACGGGAGATAAATCGAATCGAATTAGATTCTTGAGAGCATTTAAACTTGCCGTATTTTGGTATATCTATCTGATGTTGCGGGATACCAAATGAGAAAGAAATGTCATTCATTATCACATAATAAAAACAGAAAAATTATTTCATTTCCGTTTATAACAAACCTTAATTTGGTTCCTGCCTTCTACTTTTAAGGGCTTTCACAGCAGTTATCGCTTAGAAAACAGAGGAAGTGTTTCTGAATGTGTTTTATAAGAAGTTACTATTTTTAGATTTACGAAAGCTGTAAGATGAGTTGGTTCCTAGAAAAGGATGTGACCAGAATATTTTGCATTAAGTGGATATAATTTTTACTTTTAACTGGGAAAAGTTTCCTTTATCAAACCTTTTAAATTTAAGTGTAGGTGAAATAATTAATTCGTAACTTTGATTTGTGTTAAGCAATATATCCTTTTTCTCCTATTAACGCACTGATAAAATACAATTTTGCTGACTAAGCTTACAAAAAATAAATGTGCTATAAAAGGTTATTGTACATCATTGGTTTAAGACGGATAAAACTATTTTTCTTTATTATACCTTAATTTTATATCTGAAATAAGTTAAACAGACTGTATAAAATATACCTTTCATCAATAACCAACGGTATACTTGTATATTGTCATAAAACAGCATTATAAATAAATTAACCATTGTGTTCGAATGGTAGTGTGAAACTATATTTTACTTTGAAAACTATGACAGATAAGGTTTTCAACGACGGAAATTTTTTTTTCTTTCTGCTTTGGACGTTGAATTACCTTTTCCAAGGATAAGATTTCCTTTTCTTCCCCTGTTTTTTTTTAGTTAAAGCTGTGTTCTACGGCGCATTCATGCATTACAAAATGGCGAGTTGCATTGAATTTGTTCCAAGAACCAATGAAACCGATTACATCAGAATTTTCAAAGGAGAAGGGTAAGTAAAACACATTCGACCATGAAAATAAAGTTTTTAAGAATCATTGCTGTTCCTCATGTTGCGAAATACAGCAAAGCAGCAGGGGTTCTTTTTTTCAGCCTGAATAACGAACTGAAATTCAAATTCTAAGTATTAGAACAAATACACTTTCCTTAACTGATTTTAAATCAATTTCGAAAAAGAACAATATATCTCTTAAAACTAGTCAGAACGTTGCTATTCCTATCAAAATACAGATTTGGTAAAAAAAAAATTGTTTTTATACCGAAACAGAAATTGTAGAGGACAGATAAATCAAAAATATTCAACTCATTCACTACTAATATGTAGCTTGAAGAAATCTAAACTAAGTTGTATGGAAGGTCTCCAAAATAAATTTTTTTCGTCCTTTGCCTGAACACAATTTAACGGAGAAAAATTCTGCGTTTTATACTTGTCAGAGATCAGCGCAGGAGATTTCCATACAAGATACACAGTCCACTACACCATTTATGTGAAATGGTCTGTAAATAGATTTTCTTTAAATGCAAGCGAGTTCGAAACTAAGCCGTTTTGATATTCGAGACAGAGCAGGCTACGAATGTAGAAATACTTGTGGCCTGTATGACGGATCTGATGTAATAATTGAGATTCGAACAAAAACAAGTAGCAATAAAGACATATTATTGATGCCAGCTCTAAAATGAATAATTGAAAATTACTGAAAATGAAGGTTCAAGACGTACGGCTCAGTGTGTTGTTCCTTTCAAACGGAGCATGAAATATGGAGCCGCTGTGTATCATTAATGGTATCTCATGTATTCTGTTGTTGTTGTTGTTATTGTTGCTTACACCCCTTGCCCGGAAGGTATTATAGACCAGGTACATATAGTCTGAGTGGTGCGGTTCCGGTTTATAATGGCACCACAAGGGTCGGAGTCCGACTGAGGCAGGTTCCACCTCAATTTTGACTGAGCAGGAGGGACATCTGGGGAGATTGTCCCTCCCCCACCCACTGACCCCATAGAAGGACTTTCCGGTCTACGGAATTTGGGGTGCCCATATACAGACTAGACACGAAGGTATTTAATGGCGTTTGCCGGGATTCGATCCGAGCACTCTCAGCGAGGAAAGCCAACACGCTACCACTAGGCTACGTCTGGCCCCCATGTATTCTATACGAGTGCTCTGTTATCTGAGCTGCACCCCACCTAAACAAACACTAATTAGAGAATTTATATATAACTTAGTCTGTAATGTGAATTCATTTAAAAAAAATGATGGAATATAGTAGTGCTGAGTATTGAACTCGGTACCTCTCGCATGCTTCGCGAATGCCTCTCCCAAGGGAACTACACTCCCGCAAACCAAACACTATAAACATATCATTCCCATATAGTTTGATTTCTGATCTAAATAAAAAATTTTAATGCGTTTAGTAAGGAAAGGGATGAGGATTCGTCGAGCCCATTCCTCTCGCATGCTAAACGAGCTATCTATCACCTGAGCTAAGTCCAAATACACCAAAGATATAGTACTATATTCCTATGTATACAATATGATTTCTGATTCATAGTAGGATATTTTGGTGTGTTTCCAAAAGAAAAATATACGACAGAACCGGATACAGAAACCGCTACCTCTCGGCTAAATGAGTTCTAATCGAGCACTTTACCATTGAATCTATGCCCTAAATTGCCAAACAGTTAATACAGTATTACCATATAATACGATCTACAATGGTGAAATAAATTAAGAGAATTTGCATATTTTATCGAATTTCATGAAAAGAACTGAACTGAATGTAAAACCACTGCTTCTAGACAAAAATGCAAATCTTGTATGTCAAATAAGTGAGCGCACACGTGTGTGTAGGCGGACCCAGTACAGAAACAGGCTTTATAAGCGCGCGTAAGTTAAGACGCATTTTGTTCGCTATCGCACCTCGGCGAATTTCTTGGTGTTATTTTGCTGCAATCGGTTAATTTCAAATTGTAACAGTAAAAATGAGTAACCACCAACGTTTAGATGATGGAATGAGGTGGCGAATTGTGGGGAGGCTAGAAGCAGGCCAATCTCAAGTCCAAATTTGTAGAGAGTTCAATTTAACGCCCAGCGTCGTGTGTAACATATGGAAACAGTTCAAGGATACCGGATCCATCGGGAGAAAGCTTGAGCAAGGTCGTCCAAGAGCCACGACGGCCAGAGAAGATCGCCATTTGTCGATTATAGCGAGGCGTAACAGGAGTGCTACAGCTTCTCAGCTCTCTCGTGACTTGTATGCAGCCACAGGAACCCGTGTATCAAGGGTGACTGTTTCCAAAAGACTTCATGAGAGAGGGTTGTTTGCGAGAAGACCTGCTGTTTGCGTCCCGCTCACTTCTACGAACAGGAGAATCCGTTTATCATGGTGCAGAGAGCATAGAGATTGGAGTATGGATCAATGGGCGACCGTTGTCTTCACTGATGAGTCTCGGTTCAGCCTAAACACCGATTCTCGCCGTACGTTCATATGGAGAGAACCAGGGACCCGCTACCTACCCTCCAATGTCCGCGAAATCGACCATTATGGCGGAGGAGGTTTAATGGTCTGGGCAGGCATCATGTTGGATGGCCGCACACCTCTCCATGTCTTTGAAAGAGGCACTGTGACTGGTGTGAGGTATAGGGATGAGGTTTTGGAGCCCTATGTTCGCCTTTTCAGGGGTGCAGTTGGCCCTGAGTTCATTTCAATGGACGATAATGCGAGGCCACATAGAGCTCTTCTTTTCGACGAATTTCTAGAGAGTGAAGATATTCGCCGGATGGAATGGCCAGCCAGATCTCCAGACCTTAACCCTATAGAGCATGTCTGGGACGCTCTGGGGAGGGCAATTGCAACTCGCAACCCCCCTTCCGAGAACCATCCAGGGAATGAAGACAGTGTTGCTGAACGAGTGGGACCAATTGCCACAGGAAATGATAAACTGCCTTATTTCAAGTATGAAATCACGCTGCGAGACCTGTATATCTGTAAGAGGGGACCATACCCCCCATTAACCCATCTATTAACCCATTTTTTTTGTTTATTCTGCAACCGCTGTTTCCTACCTTCCGACTCCAACGAGTGTTACGCACGATCATGCGCGTGTATTACAATTATTGAATTGTTATTTGTTTTGTATTGTATCAATGTACGTACATATCACGTTTCATTAAAATCGGTGCAGTAGTTCTAGAGATAATCGACCAAGTCTGCAAATTCTCTTAATTTCTTACACCAGTGTATATTCTGAATTCAAAATTCTAACCCGTTGAAAAAAAGAAACAGTATGGAAACACAAGATATTGATCCCTGTATAGCTCGCTTGCTAAGGGGTCGCTCAACTATGTGATCTATGCCCTCGGCCAACAAACGTTTGATTATTCGTACATGTCCTGTTTGGATAAGATGTTGGTGTCTGGGGTTTTATGTCAAGCGGAAGAAACTGTCCAGTTTTTCACCGGAAATAGGTACCTTTCCAAATATCGCTGCCATGGAATAGAACAACTTTAAATCACTGTTATTAGCGGTAAAAAAGCTCATTTCGAACTTCTGAAGGAAATTAAGCCTTCTTCCTCCAAAAAAAGAAGGTAGCCGAACTTTTTTGTATCACTAGCTTTGGTGTTAAATTTTTATAATCACGGTCATGGTCGCAGAAACAAAATTTGAAGGGACTCTTAAAGATATTTTTTATGCTTTATTTTTGTATTTATTGAACTTAGAAGGTATAAGAAACCTAAAAATAGTACTTCCTTCTGGAACAAAGAAAAAAAATGAAAGTTTGCTACAGGAAGTAATTTATGATATTAAAAGTAGAACTACCGACAATTTTGATGTAGCAATTTCTATCACAGTTTATAACTGGTCATTTTGACTGGCTTTATAGTTCTGGTGTTTAGTGATTTTCGATATCATTTCTCACGCTCAACAGATGCTACTCGCACGTGGGCCGCACTGGAGGCATGCAGCCTGTGTCAATTGGAGTGGGTTGTGACTACCTAGGAACTGTCACGCATGAGTTGGGACATGCCATTGGTTTCTACCACGAGCAGAACAGATCCGACCGGGACGACTATCTCATCATATATTGGGAGAACATTAAAGAAGGTAATATAAAGAAAATCTTTGATTTTGATAGCAGTCCGTTAGACCCTGAAGGTCCTCTGCGAATAAAAATTATTTGATCACGTCTGTCAGATTAAAGTTACTTTAAGGTTGTTCTGAAAATGAAGGTCTTGTTCAATTTGTTTCCACTAAAAATCCATGAACAAAGTCAACAAACAGGTATGAGAAAAGTAGTGTTGTAACTTTAACTGTGTATTATATTTTTGGATATCAAAGCACATGATACTTTATTGCTTAAAGATTTATCCTGGATTGAGGAAAATGTACCGTATTTTAGATGTTACTCCAACTAAGGATTGTGGACATTGGAGGAAGTATCAGTAACTAAGTAACTAAAGTATTTCTTTATTAGTCTGACGTTATTTTCGAAATTTATTCCGAAATTAGAAAGTTCGTAGTCTAGTAATTCTTACTCAATGACTGGACCGATGTCACTAGACTGATTTGAGATACCAGTGGTGTTATCTCTTAAACTAATTATCCAACCTTCGAAATGACTATACACATGATTTAATACTTTGATGCTGTAACATTAAACTATGATTTTTCCCAAATTTGGGAAACTTGAGAGAATATTCCATATTTCAAAGAGAGATTCAGGGGCAATATCAAAAGATCAATAGGAGACCATGGGAGCGGGCACATTCTTACTCAAAAGTTTCGCTACTTTGGATAAACAAAGTATCTTCTTCATAAATGCTCATGCTAAATTAGTAACACATTATTTCTTCTTTGGTTTCAGGGTTAGAGGACCAGTTCTTCAAGCTAAAGCCTGATGAGAACCAGCTCCTTACCGAGTTTGACTATGATTCAATCATGCTGTACGGAGAATACACCTTCTCGAAGGAGAAGAAAGTTCTGAAGACTATGGCTAGAAAGAAGGGTACACAACCTCTGGTAGACGTCATAACAAAATGGAATCTGAGTGCAAGCGACAAGAAAAGAATCAACATGCTGTACAAGTGTGACTCAATCAAAAAGCAGCGGAGATGAGAGTTAGAAATCAATGAAAATATGTCTGTTTATTTATTTTTTCAACTTAATTGTAAAACCTTTTGATGTATCAGCATGTAATACTTGGGAAAAATAAAGGGTATAGACAGATCTTACAACACATAGTTTTGATTCTCCGTCGTTGACCTTTGACAACAATTGGAAGAATGCATCATTCTAGCTTTGAAACATAATTAGGATGCTATAATAAGATTGTAAATTTCTTCATTTAAAAGTTTAATCAGCTTAGGTTCACTACTTTTGATAATTTATAATATTATATTTATCTTCTTATATATGTTAAATTTTAATGGCCTGAAGTTGTCAATGAACCTAAAAAATATACGAATAAAACATTAGTAACACAAAATTAAGAGTAGTGTTGTTATCAACGAAAGAAAAGGGCCATTTACAACAAGGTAAAATAGCAATCTGAATTACAGTTTTATAAAAGTTTTCCTTACGAATTTATTTACCTTGCTAAAGCCAATTGCAGATTCTAAGGTTTCGTGGGACTGTATTTAACCCTGATTACAGTTCGCATTTGTCATGCAGTCTTTTTACGAGCTTATACAAAACCTCAACGTTTATTTTTATCCAAATTTCCTTTGATTTTTTTTCTCCTGAGACTTTGTATTTAGAAAGGAAGTCTCTCAAGACTACATAAAATTTTCTCCAGTCCATCCAACTACTTTAAAGGAAGTTGAAGTGAGAATTCTGCTATAGGCAGTTCATGCGTGTAAACGATGGCTTGGGATCTCTGAGCCACTAAATCACAATTTTAACATTGTGGTTCCTTGACTACAGCTTTGAAGCAGGCCAACGGCAATAATACCAGACATAAACACTACATCTACAGAACTATGCAGAAGTCACAAGGCGATGTAGCATATCCAGGAGTCACAGAACCGCGGTTTCAGTTACGGGTGAAACCTAAATCAATATGAAAAATGGTAAGGAGAACTTGTAAATAAGTAGCGAAAAAAATTCCATACTCTATTTTTATTATTTTCCATTAACTAGTTTGAAATATCTAAGTTTGAATTTATTTATTCAGCTATTTATTTTTTAATTAAAAATTTTAAAAATCTAACTACTACCCTTTTTTATAAATATAAAAAAAACAGTGTTATATCGGTAACAACGATAAAGAAAGCTGCAAGAAGAAACGCCAGACAATGACTTCTCCTTAGCGGAATTCACTTGCGATATAATTTTATAACCATTTAGTTGTTTTATGCATTTTTTAAGCGTTTCTACCTCATCGTGGCACTATTTTATCACTCTTGCCCTAGGGTATAAATGTGTTTCTTTTATTACTCATTCATTAGGTTTATGTTCCACTATAAGAGAAGGGAAATAAAAATTTAGGCAAAAAAAAAATTGTTAAAAGATAAATGTGAGATGTAAGTTTTCCCCACTTTCGGAAAAAGCGCTCCTGTGAAAACTTTAGTTAGCTGGAACATCAAAATGCGAAGGAAGCAATTATTCTTAATATATAGGAGGAAATTTTTTATGAAGTAAGGTGTTTCTTATTTAACACCCTGAACAAATTATTTTATTTTTTTTAGTAAATTCTTTATTTCTGTGACGGATAATGTCCATTAAGTTACAAGGTCACTTTATTATTCTATGGTTTCCCAATGTACATATCTACAGAATTGGGTGAAGAGATACCCCTAGATGTCACAGTGGAGCCTGAAAGATATAAAGAAAGATAAAGAACAATGATAAACTGTATAGCAAATATTTCTGTTGGAAAAAAATAAGTCTCATCAATTTAAATAAATACTCTAAATGGAAATATATATGAACAGGCCAAGAACCTTTGTCTTTAGCCTCAAAAAGAAAGGAGAAGTATTCAAAACATAAGAGATCCTCACATTTCCGGTGTAAAATACTGGCCTAGAGGTTAAGAAACCCGATTTTAATATCTGGTCCATGCAAGGCAGTCTTTAAACCGTTAGTTTCGGTTCAGAATGCCGAAATATTAACTTTACTTCTAGTATTTAAAATCCAATCCTTTATGTTTCCAATCAATCTTGGTTGTTGTTTACATTTTACTTAGAAACTGATATACGGCTAATTTAAAGTTAATTTAGATGAAAGAAACGATATTATAGATCATTTTGAGCTTTTTCTCTATTCAAATGTTTTCATCATTTCAAATTGTAACTAAAAGAAACAGGAGAATAGCTTTACTATGTTGCACTTATATACGTAGAACTATGCTGTACTTATTTACCTAGAACTATGCTGCATATATTAAAGTATGAGTGGTACAAGATAGGAACCGGGGTTATGTATGAAATTATCATTTGTTGGACGACAAGCTACAACAATCTGCAGATTCGATGGAGTCATGCACAGCAAACATAGGGCGATGATACGAGAAATATGATATGTGGCGGCTGCCTCTCAAGTCTCACAAACTTCCTCCAAGATTATGTTGATGTACGAGCCGCCGAGTGTCGTAGGTGTTGATGTTGAAGCGAGCCTCAAACTAAGCGCTGTGGCCTGAAAAGAGGCCAACAGGAACACCATATTAGTAAACGAAAGCCAAAGCCTTGCTTATTTAGCCATGGAGTTGCGGAATCAATGGTCATCATATCTTAGCCCAGGAATGATATTTATACAATCAAACTGTATGGTGAGTAAAGCCTTCTTGCAAAAAACCTTCGTATTAGACAAGAAGGCTTTTTTTTTATCTAAGAAGCGTTTCATTCTTACAAAAATTAACTTGAAAATTCACTACACGTCAGGAACCCAAAATTAAGGATTTTTGATTGCCTCATGATCCACTTCTTGGGTAAACGTATCTATATTACAACATAAAACAAGATGATTTGAAACCAGAGGACATTTTTCACTATGCAGATATAAAGTTGTCCTCCGTTTGAAAGATAAAACAAGCTATATCTGATTATTTATTTCACTTCTGTGATTCGAACATCTGCATTAGAAGAAACACTGTGTTAGTTCCCAAGGAAAAATGAAGGCGTTTGTGTTGATAGTTTTTGTCTTACTAATAGAAAGTTCTATTCAAGATGAAAGGGGTAAGTAATTTTTTCAAATGTACTATTTAAATTATCATTACACACACACATATATTTATATCGCTCATTCCTTTCAACAACGTCATATCTAAAAAAATCGGCGATTTTTAGCTATGTCTGTTTTCAGAATGCCTTGAAAGAGTAGTATATCCCTGCAAGATCGTCATATCTCACCGCTTAATATTTATTTTTAATACATTATTGTATTCTATTTTTAAACTTTAAAATCATTCTCCTGAAAAATACCGTTTTTTGAGATATGACGTTGTTGAAAGAAGTGAGCGATATATATATATATATATATATATATAATATATATATATATATATATATATATATATATATATATATATATATATATATATATATACATATATATATATACTATATATATATATATATATATATATATATATATATATATATATATACATATATATATACATATATATATATACATATATATATATACATATATATATATACATATATATATATACATATATATATATATACATATATATATATATACATATATATATATATACATATATATATATACATATATATATACATATATATATATATATATATATATATATATATATATATATATATATATATATATATATATATATATATATATATATATATATATATATATATAAATTTATGGAAACTTTACTTCATTCATAAGTGTCTAGTTTCCAAATAAAGTTCAATAGAGGATTTGATTTTTCAGTCGCTTGCGTTTGAAACATCACATAGACATCGAAACATAAAAAAAATTGTCACTTGATAGTATGCATAAAACCCAAAAGTTCCTTTTAATAAAATATAATGGTGTTTTATCTTAAAAAAGGTTTAGATTTCTGTGTCATTAAAGTGGCATCGAGCGAAAGTAACTAAGTCATTTTTGTATTTGGCACGATTTGGGTCAAATATGATTGTTATTGATTTCTTTGCATATTCCATTAATACCGCATGTGTTTTCATGGAATTTTTCATGGAATATAGCCACCACAAAAGAACAAATCTGAAGCATTTTTAATTTTATGAATAATTTAAAAAATCATCAGATTGCCTTGTATGGTAATGCCTTACTTTGTAAAGCATATCTAGAAGATAAGATTCCTTTGAATTTTTTTTCCATACTCGTTTATTGTAGCAAAAACAAGCGTACAATAATTCCTATGAGGTTTTTTATATGACCCTCTTTCAGATGCATTCTTCTATGATTACAGCATCTTTATTTTAAGAATGTGTTAATTATCCTAAATTGGAATTCTCTTCAGATTATCCGTTATTCACTCTCTTGTTCAGTCGTAGGTTGGATAACTTCTAAGTCTCAATAATAGTTCATATTAAATAAACAAACTAATACAATATTACACCATAAAGCTTTCCTACTGCTCTTTTAAGATAGTCCCGAATACTTTCCAATGGTAGCATATGTAATGATGACCTGTATAGTTATTTTTCTTGTGGAACTTTCAATTGTTAATTCATAATTCAATGATATATTTGTTCAAAGGTGGAAAATTTAAGGAATGAATCCTTGTTATAGAATAATAGCAAGTACAGTCGACCAGCATACAAAAGATCCATTCTTAAATTCCCAAGTCTCAAATATACTTCATCCTAAAAATGTATTTTGTTTAAAAGTACTAAATTTGATTACTGACTTCAAATGTTATACAGGCTGTTTCTTAAAAAAACCTTGACACATTTAAAAAAAGTTATAGAAAAAAATGTACAGAAGGTAGGAACTAGAAATTCACATGTGTGTTACCTTATATATTAGAGTTATATTTAAGTCTAGTCAATGAATTTCAATATGTGCAACTTTTGTGGCACGGAGAGCGTCTAGTTGTTAATAAATCACAGCCCATGTGCGTTCCAAAATGTATTCCGTAAGACATGAAATTGCAGCAATTATAAGTCTTTTGATTTCTTCAACACTACAACGGACTATCAATGAATCTTCCCCATTCCAGAAACTTTTTATATCAAGCTAAGATGTTATTACGACTTGGAGGATCTTTTCCAAATTTCGTTACACTTGCGTAACAGATTCCGTTTTAAAATACCAACCAACAGATATTGCTCTCTCTGATGGAGTAGCCATTTTACAACTTTCGCTCTTAGGGAACAACTAGCACCACCTGTTCAACTTTTTTGATACAGAAAAAAACTTTATAATATACACAGTAACACATCTGGGAATTTCCGGTTCTTACCTTGTATACTCTTTTTTGTATAATTTTTTAAAATGTGTCAAGGTTTTTTGGAACACCCTGTATAAGACATTTTCTTTATTTATTCTTTTAATCGTTGGGAGCTATATTTACATGCATTTCTGCATGAGTGTTTTTTCTTTATTTCTCTTATCAGTTTTTGTTTTAGAATTCCGTGATAATATGACATAATTTAAAGTCTAGAGGCAAAACAATACTTTTATAGCGGACTCAAAAATTTAACTGCAAGGCCCTTAAGCTCACCCATCGGAATAGTTGGAAAAATCATCTTCCTCTTACATAGAAATTTAACCCAACAAATTTTATCGACTCTTTATAGCATTCTACGTTTATTTGTTTTAATCATCTCTCATTGAAATAGAATTTTCTCTTACAGTTTTCTTAGGCGACTTACCGCTCCAGAATCCTGATCTCTTCGGTGGAGATATATTGGGCATCGAAGATCCCCAGGTAACATTAACCTGATACATTAACCTACTGTCCGACCACGGAAACAAGGTCCCTGGAAGCTGTTACGCATGCGCGAGAAAAGCTAGTCTACTTAGAAAATAGGGGAAAACGTTATATTTTCGGATGTGTTTGTTTATGAAATACGAAATGTATTTCAGACTGCTTTTTGTCCGCAATTTTAAAGCTATTTTTAAAACTTTATTTTTGATCGAATATGTGAATAATAATTTCAAAATAATAAAAAGAAAGAAGCAAATCTATTTAAAAATTAGGAGTTTTATAGGAGTGGATATTTTCGGATTACATCACAATCAAAATTATCTAAAGCTACGTTTTCGGTGGTTCTTTTTTTTCTGACGTTTCCTCGGAGATTCAAATTTTGGAGTTTCTTCACCCTTTGCTTCTCTGCGTATTCTTTTTACACTGGACATTGATATCCCGGTCATTTCACTAGCTCTCTTTAGGGATTGCGAAAGTGGAACAATAACATTTCCTTCTAGTGCTTCTTTATCACACAATTTAATTACATTGTGTATTATACGTTTACAATCACTACGGAACGGTTTATTCCGAGCAGTTGTGTTGGGTAAAGGATCCATTAATTTTAATATAATAATCAAAATAACAGACGAGGAAAAAGCAAGCAAGCGCAGTTAGTAACCGATTCTAAAGAATGTCGAGAGAATACGAGACTTTTCACCCTCCTTCCTCAGCAGCCTTACCTACAGCGTGAATAGAATCGTCTTGGCACTATGCCAACCGTGGTTCTTCGTACTGTGGTCGGACAGTAAGTACATTAATCTAAGCAATAAGTACATTAACCAGGTACATTAACCTAAAATTCAAAATATTTTTCACTGGAAACTGGTGCAGGAGTATACCCATAAACAAGATAATGTACAAGATAATGTTCATAATTGCATTGTCTAAGCCTTCAATAGAACGATGATTGTGTACAGAAAGCAAGATTAGACAAACTTTACATTAAAACCTTCCGTTATAAAGCTTGTAAGGCGTGTGAGTACTTTAATACACTGATATTTTTGATGAATTGGGTTAGATGTGTATGTTTCAGAATTTCGATTTCGTCCATGCACATTTGTTCTTTCCAGTTTTGGAAACGGAAATCGAAGAAATGACAATGCATGAATTTGTAAGATAATGCAACAGGCCGCATTTTTGGAAAATTTTTTTTTCGTGTTTACAGTCAATTTGGATTTCGCTGATGGTCGGTTACGTCAATAAATAGGTTAGTTTTGTGTGCATTAATCTCTGCTAGAAACAATTAGAAAAATAAAGAAATAAAAAAGATATGAGTACTTTATTGACAAGTTTCCGATAAGGTGTCAGTTTGCTATGCAATGCGTCTCGATATATTCCTTTAGATTCTCTATTTAAAGATGTATTTCCCCTATTTTTATTTATGATAAGTATAAATTACTAATGCAACTTCAGCTAAATGAGAAAATATATGATAAAGATAAATTGTTATATTAGACGTAAATTGTTTGACGGAATCTTTTGTCTTCTGTTCCTTGTTACTTTCAATAAAGACAACCAGATGTAATACATATTACATTATTACGATCTCAAAAAGCAAGATATGTATTATAGAAGATAATACATCAACTTTTTTTAAAAATTAGCACTCCTAAAAACTCAATATGTTCTGCTTAATCAGTAAGAAAAGAAAATGTAAACATTAGCACGACCTAGAAATAAAATTTAGTTTATTTCAACTTTAAATTTATCAGTTTTGTTGCACTGAGAAATTTTTAACATTACTGCATCTGTTACAAATAAATCAAGAGATACAATTCCAATCAATGTGGCATCCTAATTACGTATTATATAGGCCGTATTTTTAGGAACGTATGACCTCTTTCTGACGTCAATCTATCGAAATCGTTGCGCTCATTTTCCTCGCAATAGAATCCTACGGGCGTCTACTATAACAAAATTGAGGGGAATAATTATGATCAATATATTTTTTATGTTACCGTAGATCGATTTATTTAGAGTGATAAAGTTAAGGATTTATAGAGTAACATAGATAAAATGTTATGCGTATATTATATTTATACACAGTTGTCTTTTCTTTCTGGGTAGTTAGTAGTAGTTTCCAGGTCTTGTCAGATATAAATTGTCTGTATCAGTTCCTTCTAGGAGTGTTAGTATAAGTTAGTATTTTTGTATAGTTCTAATGCTACATCGATCACAAACATTTACTCAACCTGTTCATGTATCAGACTTCTAATTTTGAATTACTTTTAGGGTAATAAAATCTTACCTCGGTGAGTGTGAGAGGTAGTGAAGTTAATTAATAAATTATATTGAATCAAACTACTATTCCAAACCTGATTCCCAGTTTATTAATATTAAATTATGGAGATGAAATGTATGTATCTTTTACTTTCTGACAGGATCGAAGTGCTATCGTCTTTGAAAGTAAGCTATGGCCTGGCGGCATTGTTCCCTACGTCATAGACAAAGGAATGACCTGTAAGTAAAAATTCCGTAGATCATAAAGTGTTTAAAGCATTTTTCAGATATGTTGTAATTAGAATTATGCATTTTCATTTTCAATTGCCATTGATTTTTTCAATTAAAGGACGCAAGATGAATACGAAGTTTATTTATAAATCTGTAAAGAATCAGAATATGATTTTTAAAAAAAGGCTTTATCATACGAATTAATCATACGTGATATAGATAATACATCGAGTTGTAGGTGTGAGTCATTATCACTACACTTATTTTGAAAATCCGCATTTCACTTGTCCGAACCATTTCGTATATTTCCGGACTTTTTCAGATAAAACCGAAATTGAAGGAAAAATAGTTTGGAATTCTTATATAGCATATACTATCACCACACCTCTGACATGCGACGTAATTTTAATAAAATGAGGAAGACCTTGTGTTTGAAGGCTTTTATTCTACCATTGGTCAACCAATGAAAATAAAGTACTCTCACTATCGTAATTAAAAGAAGCGCTTATAGGGAACTGATAGTAATTTCATTCAAAGCTGTGAATAAACATCGCACATGCCTATACTAAAGAAGTCACTTTAGAAAAGGTAAGCATTGGTGTTCAAAGTAGTGTGCCGAAATTTCTAAAAGTAATTCCGAGACTCTGTAGGAACTAATACCATGAAAAAAAATGCTAATACATATTCCAAAACTTTTTTTTTAATGCGGAGGCACTTGTCGCGAGGACATTCGCCTATAACTTACCGCAGTTTTGCTGGCCATTTTATTATGGGGTGCCATATAGGCGGATCAGCATTGCCCCCTATAAAGAGACGACACAAACGGAGGCATTTTAGTGGCGCTTCGCCAGGATTCGATTCGATCATCCTCAGCACCGAAAACCAGCGCGCTGTACCACAAGGCCGCCTCGGCCCCATATTCCAAAACTTTCAACACACATATTTTGGGGTTGTTCCAGTGAAAGCCCAACCTGTTTACCGTTGTAATTTTAGTGGAAACATTCTCAGTCAGAGACAAATTCGTCGGTCTATTTCGTCGCATAAGGGATCGATGAGCGTTGATATTATTGCAACAATTTATATTAAAGCACGAACTTAACGTGATTGGCTTCTGAAAAAAAAAAATTATTATTCGATGGCCAAAGGAAAAGAAAAGTCAGAGGTGTTAATTTTTATTATTTGGAAAATTTACTATGAATTTAAAAAATTAGAAGTCAATCAAGTGATTTGACACAAAAATTTAAAAAAAGTGGACTTAAGGCTGCTGTGTACTTACCCTATTGGATTCGCTCACTTCAATATTAACCTATGGAGAAAATTTCTCCAAGGATTTGAAGTTTTTTTGGATTGAAAGATTTTTTTGAAAAATGTATTCCGTAATAGAGAAAGAAATTCTACACCTTAGGGCATTTTTCGTATTCAATTCGGTATATTTTCGTAAAAAAATGCAAATAATATTTTTAAATTTAAATTATTCAGGGAAAAAAACTGTTATAGCGTGTTTAAAATTTTCATAAATTCCTTTGGTGGACAAAATTTATGAAATGAATCCTGTTGCAAGGTGTAGAAAAGTTCAGACTGTCTGGAAATACTATTTTTATTTTATTATCAGCATTTATGTAGTTGTAAATAGTAGACACATTTTCACCATAGGTTAACATTGAGGTGAGCGAATCCGATAGGTTTAGTACAAAGCAGCCTTAACCGATTTGGCTTGTGAATGGCTCATATACTACTCAATGCCCATTGCGCTTCTTCATTTGCACATTTGATTTGTCTGTATTCGATTATTCAGAGATTACTTTTGACAACATGGGCCGTGGCGGCCTTGTGGTACAGCGCGCTAATTTTCGGTGCTGAGGGTGCTCGGATCGAATCCTGGCGAAGCGCCACTAAAACGCCTCCGTTTGTGTCGTCCCTTCATAGGGGGCAATGCTGGTCTGCCTGTATGGCGCCCCATAATAAAATGGCCAGCAAAACTGCGATGACATATAGGTGAATGTCTTCGCGACAAGTGCCTCCGCATTGAAAAAAAAAAAGAACTTTTGACAACATAATGCACATATTTGTTTAAAATTTATTTATATTTTAACGAATATTATTGTTCATTCTGACTTTAATACATCTAAATCTTTTTTTATCTTCTCAGTTCAGTCCACTTTTCATGGGGCTTTCTACTATTATAAAAAAGACACGTGTATCCGGTTCATACCTCGCACAAACGAAACGGACTATATCCGGATATTTCCCGGAGAAGGGTAAGAAAAAAATCTCGGCAATTTTCTGTTTCAGTCCTTTCTAAAAATTCTTATTGCCGGAATTATACCGTATGTATGAATTTTAATTAATAAGTTTTGATCTAATTTAGAAATAATAATAATTTTGGTTAATTACTTTTGAAGTGATTGTTTGTGTCCTGCTACACTCAATAAAACCTACAGTTAAAGCCTATTCCGAAAGGCTGCAAGCCTTTTAACTCATACCAGCAGGGGCATTGAACCCGCACTCTGTTTCTCAATGTTTGCGTCATTGGCCATTCCAGTATTGATGATAATAAAATTTAACAACTCGTTTCATTAATTTTGAAAAAAAAATTTCAGCTTTCAAAAATTGGAATTTTAATTTAATGACACTTATTTTAATCTACTGACATTTAGTATATGGGTTTAACATATTATTACCAGTGTAGATCTGGGCATCCTAGCGGTAACGCGTTTTGCT